>BSBK01005142.1:670000-672500 GCA_027943335.1 Chamaecyparis obtusa | reverse complement strand
CTCTCTCTCTCTCTCTCTATGTATATATATATATATATAAACACACACGCATGCACACACACACACACATGTGTGTGTGTGTGTATCCTTCTCTCTCTCTCTCTCCTCTCTCTCTTCTGCATTTTTTGATGATATTGATTAACATTATCATTTCCATTGATTTCACATGGACTGCATGGAAATGGGCATTTGAATCCCTGATGCTACTTGTAGAGAAGATCTCTCTCTCTCTCTCTCTCTCAAAGATGGCCCATTTCCTACCTTGAAAGACAAATCATGATGCCTCACATGTGGCAGGGATATTCTTCAAAGAGATCATAAGACTACATGGATTGCCTCTATTCATAGTCTCAGACAGAAACCCCCAAGTTCCTTGGTCACTTTTGGAGGACCCTATGGAAGAAGCTTGGGAAAGACCTATCTTATTCATCTGCCTAACATCCCCAATCAGATGGCCAAACAAAAGTTGTTAATAGGTCTCTTGGGAACCTATTAAGGTGCCTAACAAAGGAGTATGTCACTACATGGGATTCAGTGATTGCTTAGGCAGAGTTTTCCTATAATGACTCCATAAATAGGAGTACAGGGTAGAGTCCCTTCCAAATAGTCTATGGCACACACCCTATTGGTGTAATGGAGCTGAGAGAAGTCAGGTCTTAAGAGAGGAACAATATTCAAGCAAGTGATTTTGTAGAGGTCATGAGAGACATCCACAGGGAAGTGAAGAGAAGATTGGAGAAGACCATAGAGAAGTACAAGGATGTTGCTAAGAGTAGAAGAAGAGATGTGCAATTCTCTATAGGAGATATGGTGATGATTCATCTCAAAAAGAGAGATTGCCCAAAGGGAAACATAGTAAGCTTATGATGAGGAAGATTAGTCCATTCAAAATTCTACAAAAGTGTGGCCAGAATCCATACAAAATTGACATGCCATCAGACATTGGGTTATCAAATACTTTCAATGTCTCTGATCTTTATGCCTATAAAGGCCCAGAGGTAGTAGATGCAAATGAAGAGGCACTACCTAAGGATGACACTATCAAGAACCTTCCAAAAACTCAAGCATTAGAGATTGAGTGTATCCTTGGGAAAAGAGAAGGTAACAAGACCAGAAGGAAAACCTACCATGAATACCTCATCAAGTGGAGAGAAAAGTCCGCAGCAGATGCTACTTGGCTAACAAATGCAGCAATTGAAAAGATGGGGTACAAGGTACTAGATCTACCAACTCAAGGGACTTGAGTTTTATTTGCCTAGGGAGTATGGTGCAGGGCACCAAGGCACTTTCATGGTGGCCATGATACCAAGGGAAGGTAGGTAGTTGATAGGATCCTTATGGATTCCTAGGATGTAATAAAAGACCATTTGTAAGGTCAATTGGCTCTTAGGTGACATTATAAACCAAGAAGCTCAATTGGACCAAAGGTTGTTTTTAGGTTGGATAAGTTAGTTTAGGCTTTAGATATATGGATTGGATCCATTTAAGTCTTGTAAGGTCTAATAGAAGCCTAGGAGAAAGATTAGCAAAGTTGCAATGCAACTTTTGAAAGTTGCTTGACAACTTTTTAAAAGTTGCTCAACAACTTTTGAAAAGTTGTTCTAAATCATGAAAATTGGTTTAAATCCCCTAAATAGGAGGTGGTTGTAACCACTAGAGATGATTTTTAATTCAAAATATGTGATCAATCATTTGGTTAGTGGATGCATTTATGAAGGCTTCAGATTTTGAATGAAAAAACCTTGAAATTCTAGAAAATTTGACCGTGTCAGTGAATTGTATGACCCTATACGATCATTGAATGAATTTTTAAGTGATAATTTGGTTGTAGGGGTGAACCAATGACTGAATGAAATTTATTTGAGGACTCTTGGAGTTGTGTAACAAAATTTGTGTCCATTTGTTCCTGCACTAGTCCGAATAACCCTGAATTTAAGGGTTTGGTAGAGATGGGTCTCTAACTTTCCATTCCACTGGTGGATCCTCATGAAATTGAGGGGAATGAAATTTGGGGACATCCTTTCAATTTTTCTAGAGGCTTGAGGTAGGAGGAGTTGGTCTGGTCTTTCTTCAAGCCAGCCCTAGGCTAAACATCTCAATGTGTGTAGCCAGGAGAGAAGTTGCAAAGTGGGGACAATCAGTGTGTGGGACTGAAGGGACCCTGTGAAGATTTTTTTGTGGTCATTTGAAGTGTGTTAAGGATGTCCAAGGGGTTTGGGGGATTCTGAGTACCCATCTTCTCAAGGCTAATTAGTGTTCCTAGTCTAATCTGGCCAATTAGGCCAGTGAACCTAATAGGTGTTTGTGGGTACTGGATCAGTGTCAACCTAAGGGATCTTGGGATATTTAGGGGGATCCAAAAGGGTGTTTGGATTTGTGATTAGTTTCCCTAGTCATTCAGGAGTTTTGGGAACTAAAGACCAAAAATAGGGTGCTCAAGGCTACAAGGATTATAGGCCTAGATTGAAGAATCAATGTTGTGGGTTGTTGGGATCCTTTT
>BSBK01005141.1:410000-494402 GCA_027943335.1 Chamaecyparis obtusa | reverse complement strand
TATTATATAACTTCATTTTAAGGTCACTACACTCATGGAATCAAATGCTACTATATGTGACACTTCAAAACTTTCACTATTGTCAAATTCAAAATTTTAAATTTATCATCTAATTACTGGATAAATCTCTACCTTAGTTTTTCCCTATTAAGTTATTCAATATATATACCCTAAATAAATCTATAATTTTTCAATTCATTTTAAGGTCACTACACTCACAGACTCAATACATTTAATCTCTCTTACAAATACACTAATTTCGCCTCTAGGAGTCATCCTAAGTTTTTAGATCTTCAACATTTTCCTACACCCATTCATGGCTAGAAATATCAACATCATATCTAATTTAATATCTCCTCTGATCCTAATTTTTCCTCACTCTAAAATTCATAGTTTTTGACTAATCCTCTCTTACACTCTCCAAGGTTTCTTTTTCCAATATCAAACATTGAATCCTCTATTGTTGCTAACATATATATCGAAAACCCTTTTTATAGATCTAACCTTTCTTGGTTATATCCATAAAACATCAATTAAATTTTCATCATCTATCATCTCCTATATCACACAAGAACACCGCCTTAGTCTTAGACATCCTCTTAGGTTTATTTGTAGTTTCAAAATATTACACACACATACACACTACAAAAATCCCACTTAGGATCACATAAAACTAATATTTTTGAAGGATATAGTTAAAGGTTAAAAATATTACCTAGAGGACTAATTAAGATAGTCCTCTAAATAACCAAACCCACTTTTCTTTTTAATCTAACTTCATATATAATTATTATAATATTGAAGATATATCTTGGATATCCATATACATGATTAGAATTATGAACCAAAGAAGATTATTTGATGAAAAATTTAAGGTCTCAAGAGAAAAGAAGGATACAAACACCACAATTTATAGGCGACCTAGATAATAATGCTAGGCCATCTGAAAGGCTTAAAGAAGTGTCCCGATACTTAGGTGACTTACACCAACATCGAAGTGTCAAACTATTAAAGATACTAGCATTTATCACTAATTCTTGTGTCATTATAATCAAATGAAAATATCTAGGAGCTATTTACCCAACCTTTGGATTCCATTTCTACGATTAGAAATGGTCTTAACCCTTTTCTTGGTTTTACTTTTATAACATAATCTAGCTCTAGTTTCTTTTGAGCCAACTCTCATATTTTATATATTTAAATACAATTAGTACTTTATACTTTATTATAGTATATATTATTACATTCTATTTTTATTTAGTGTATATATCATTGTACAAGATGACAAATATATTCTAATGGTGTATACATCATTATAGTATATGTTAATATATACTTTGTTATTGTAACTAATCAAAGAAATTCCAAAGAAGTTAAAAGACATCAACTCTCTCATGTGAACTAGATATAAATAATCATTGTATTAATCTATTTATACAATTGTAATCAAATTAAGATTGAAATCAAGAATTAAAACATACATAATGGATTAGTTATTTTAATCACACTACAAGGAGTTAGTTTGTGATATTTTATGTACCTTTGATTTTATTGTGAGATGATATCATGATTCTTTGGTTCTATATACTTCTTAGGAGTTGACATTAGCTTTTACTTTTATTTCAATAATCTAGATTGCTCCTCAATAATTTGCTTTCGAGGTTTCTAAAAAACATTTAGATTGGTTCTAGAAAATATATGCACTATGTAGATTGATTCTTTTTGAGTGCATAGTTTACTCACCCGTCTTGCAACCTACCTCAATCAATATACACATTTTTGTTTTTGTTTTTGAACTATTGACTAGAGATAGATATGAAA
Source organism: Chamaecyparis obtusa (assembly GCA_027943335.1). Classification (NCBI taxonomy): domain Eukaryota; kingdom Viridiplantae; phylum Streptophyta; class Pinopsida; order Cupressales; family Cupressaceae; genus Chamaecyparis; species Chamaecyparis obtusa. Next base: position 492,581 of record BSBK01005141.1, on the reverse strand, counting down.
ATTATGCAACTATTACTAAAACTTAAAAATATTATTGTAATTATGATTTAACTTCTTGACTTTGAATATAGCATTAAAAATTGTTAATGTTCCTATTGGACTTTAGAACTCTGAAAAGTTAGACTCTTCATTATTTAGATTTTTTTATTTTTATGACTATTATTTTAACATATTAGAACTTTAAATTTATTTGAAAATAGATACATATTGAAAAGTACATGTACCACTTATCTTTAAATATTATAAATCATTATAAATATTCATCTTATCAATATTTTTTTAGGACAAACAAGACCCTTAATATAGGGGAGATACTTTGTCTCCTATATTATCCTAACCCATTATATTCAATCGCTAACTAAGTGAATTTGATGCAGGAGCATCTTGGGTCCTTGGCAATCCCGTGTCACCAAAAACATGTTTTAAGTTTTCTATGTTGTTCAGTTCCTTCTTTGACCGAGTTGGTTCGGTGTTGCTCAGTTTCCTTCGTTTACCGGTGTTGGTCGGTTATCTCTTTGGTTCTCGATGAATTTCCTTGATGCTCGGTGATGCTTGTCTGGCGCTCAGGCGCTTTGTTTCCTTGCTTACCAAGTTGTTTATTTTTGGATTTCTGTTTAGGCCAACTCTTGCATTTATATTTGGTCACAGATTTAATGTTGATATCTATTATTGGAAAGAGTGTGTACCTAGATTTGGTTGTTCCTTTTGTTGATGGTGGATTTGAAGGTTGACTTGGTTCGGTAGCCTCTTGTAGACATGTAGTTGTTTGGTTAGAGTTTAGGGAGTCAGTTTATTTGGATAGATTATAGAAAAATTAGAGATTGTTGACAAATCCTCGCATGTTGGGGGACTTTTGTACTTGATTGTAATATTTGGCCTAAATTGAGAAGGCCTTACATCCTGACATGTATGAATCAATTGAAGATAATATATGAAAGTATCTGTATTCTCTCTCTCACTCTTGCAGGCTCATGTTTTTAATCTCAAGTTGCTAGAAATCACTCTTATTTTTTAAATTTTTGTTAATAAACACAATATTACAATATTTAATTTTAATTACAATAAATTTAGATAAATAATGAGTTGATATTTAAATATAAATGTTAAAATTTGATTAAATAAGAGTGAAAAGTGAAAAAGTAAGGAAGGAGTATGAAATTTATTTGGATTTCAATGTAATGTTAATTTTGATCTTGTCAATTGGTGAATATGCTAGGAAGAATAGAGTTCGATGTATGATGATAGAATATGAATAAAGAACTTAAATCAAAGATATTTAGAAGTTCCAACTTCAATAGATTGTAATATATTTGTGGATGATGAACAAAAAACTCATATAAAGGATATTTAGAACTTCCTACCTCAATGGATTGTAATTTGTTTATGGATGAGTTCTTTTGATGCAACCTAGTTTTTCTTGGTATTAATTTGTGGAACCTACTTGGATGTGTTTTAATACTTGTGTTTGAAATGAAGGTTATGCTTAAAAATACTATGTAGTGTACTATAAATAGAAGGAAGGTTGTTGACTTCCTTAGATAGTGCTCAAACTTTGTTGATGTACACAAATAAGAAAACATGTCAAATAGAGATGCAAATGTTAATACAAATTGAAATTGAAGCTATAATTAAATGATCTAAATATAAATTTGTGTTGTGAATGTACATGCTAATCCTAATAATCTAGGAGATACCTTCATATATTCCTACACTCTTAACTTGGTATACAAGTCTATAAGATAATAATCACATTTTGAGAAAGCCTTTGAAATCAAGAAATTTTAAATTTGAAAGAAACAAACTAGGCTTTATATACAACCTACTATAAAATGACAAAATTCTTATAAAACAAATTTATAGAAACAATTAATAATCTACTAAGAAATCCCACTTTACCTTTTAAATTTAATAATTAACAATCATCACTTAACCTCCTTTATAAAGAAATATATTTTTAGAATCTAAAAACAAAGATAAGCTTCACATCAAAACATGAATGGAAGGTTTTTGATGTTTGATACCTGAAATCTCCACCACTGTTGCCACAACTAGTAGATAAGTGGGGTATAAGGCTAATTCCCCACCTTGCACTTCACATGCAAACCATAAACCCATTCTCCTACTTTCCTCCAAAAATAAATTAAAACCTTAGAGCTGAAAAAGTCCAAGTCATACCAATAAATAATATTAAGAATAGGAACTCATTTGGATGATTTCCATGATAAGAGTAGAATGAAAATGAGTATGGCTATCTTAATCAATAAGTAGTGAACTTCCTTTGGCGTAGCCATAGAACCATTAAATTCTGGGAGTAGTTGCTTCCTTGGGTTTTAACTCAAAAAAAAGTTGTGTAAACTATTTTATATTTTGAGATTCCTACCTTGGTTTTTTCCTCATTGGGGTTTCCATGTACATCTGGTGTTCACTTGTTCTATTGTGTGGAATGCAATTTTTTTTCATTGTTATATTATTATTGATGCATGCAATAAAGGTTATAAATTAAGTAGTAAAACGTTTAAGGTTTTATTATACAACTGATTCAACCCCCACCTCTTAGTTTTCTTGTAAGTTCAACAATTCTGATACCTAGATATAGTCAATATTGACAAGGTTGGGTTGTTGACAATAAATAAGATAAAGCTCTTTGGGATCCATTGTTCCTCATATGACACCATACTTTATAGTACTAGTCTTTAGGGACTATTATGATATAATGAATAATAGGTGATTATATGCTTCTATTCCTACATGAGTTGGTATTTTGTGTTATATATTTTCATGTATAAGGTCATTTAATATAGCGAGAGGCTCGATTTTGTGCTTTCATTTTGTAGGATAAATATATACATTCTTCATAATCTTCACCATGTTCTTGCACTTTGGCATCCATCCCTATAGACACATTTAAGAATTAATATAGTTATTTCATCGCTTAAAGTTGTCATCAATAGGTTTACATACACTTTTGGGCTTTCCCAAGCACTTAAAATGTACAACAATTTTTTTTAACCCAAAATCGAAAAAAGACAATTAGACACTCAAATGTTGGTCTATAGGACACTTCAACACTTAGTCACTAGTGTCCAATTCAAATTTTTAAATTTATCATTTGATAAATGGATAGATTCCCAACCTTAGTTTCTCCCTGTTAATTTATTATATATGTGTACCCCCAAAGCTATATATATATATATATATATATATATATATATATATATATATATATATATATATATATATATATATATATATATATATATATATATATAACTTCATTTTAAGGTCACTACACTCATGGAATCAAATGCTACTATATGTGACACTTCAAAACTTACACTACTGTCAAATTCAAAATTTTAAATTTATCATCTAATTATTGGATAAATCTCTACCTTAGTTTTTCCCTATTAAGTTATTCAATATATATACCCTAAAGAAATCTATAATTTTTCAATTCATTTTAAGGTCACTACACTCACAGACTCAATACATTTACTCTCTCTTACAAATGCACTATTTTCGCCTCTAGGAGTCATACTAAGTTTTTAGATCTTCAACATTTTCCTACACCCATTCATGGCTAGAAATATCAACATCATATCTAATTTAATATCTCCTCTGATCCTAATTTTTCCTCACTCTAAAATTCATAGTTTTTGACTAATCCTCTCTTACACTCTCCAAGGTTCCTTATTCCAATATCAAACATTGAATCCTCTATTGTTGCTAACATATATATCGAAAACCCTTTTTATAGATCTAACCTTTCTTGGTTATATCCATAAAATATCAATTAAATTTTCATCATCTATCATGTCCTATATCACACAAGAACACCACCTTAGTCTTAGACACCCTCTTAGGTTTATTTGTAGTTTCAAAATATTACAAACACATACACACTACAAAAATCCCACTTAGGATCACATAAAACCAATATTTTTGATGGATATAATCAAAGGTTAAAAATATTACCTAGAGGACTAACTAAGATAGTCCTCTAAATAACCAAACCCACTTTTCTTTTCCAATCTAACTTCATATACAATTATTATAATATTGAAGATATACCTTGGATATCCATATACATGATTAGAATTATGAACCAAATAAGATTATTTGATGAAAAATTTAAGGTCTCAAGAGAAAAGAAGGATACAAACACCACGATTTATAGGTGACCTAGATAATAATGCTAGGCCATCTGAAAGGCTTAAAGAAGTGTCCCGATACTTAGGTGACTTACACCAACATCAAAGTGTCAAACTGTTAAAGATACTAGCATTTATCACTAATTCTTCTGTCATTATAATCAAATGAAAATATCTAGGAGCTATTTACCCAACCTTTGGATTCCATTTCTACGATTAGAAATGGTCTTAACCCTTTTCTTAGTTTTACTTTTATAACATAATCTAGCTCTAGTTTCTTTTAAGCCAACTCTCATATTTTATATATTTAAATACAATTAGTACTTTATACTTTATTATAGTATATATTATTACATTCTATTTTTATTTAGTGTATGCATCATTGTACAAGATGCCAAATATATTCTAATGGTGTATACATCATTATAGTATATATTAATATATACTTTGTTATTGTAACTAATCGAAGAAATTCCAAGGAAGTTAAAAGACATCAACTCTCTCATGTGAACTAGATATAAATAATCATTGTATTAATCTATTTATACAATTGTAATCAAATTAAGATTCAAATCAAGAATTAAAACATACATAATGGATTATTTATTTTAATCACACTACAAGGAGTTAGTTTGTGATATTTTATGTACCTTTGATTTTATTGTGAGATGATATCATGATTCTTTGGTTCTATATACTTCTTAGGAGTTGACATTAGCTTTTACTTTTATTTCAATAATCTAGATTGCTCCTCAATAATTTTCTCTCGAGGTTTCTAAAAAATATTTAGATTGGTTCTAGAAAATATATGCACTATGTAGATTGATTCTTTTTGAGTGCATAGTTTACTCACCCGTCTTGCAACCTACCTCAATCAATATACACATATTTTTTTATTTTTGAACTATTGACTAGAGATAGATATGAAAATTATGCAACTATTACTAAAACTTAAAAATATTATTGTAATTATGATTTAACTTCTTGACTTTGAATATAGTATTAAAGATTGTTAATGTTCCTATTGAACTTTATAACTCCAAAAAGTTAGACTCTTCATTATTTATATTTACTTATGTTTATGACTATTATTTTAACATATTAGAACTTTAAATTTATTTGAAAATAGATACATATTGAAAAGTACATGTACCATTTATATTTAAATATTATAAATCATTATAAATATTCATCTTATCAATAATTTTTTAAGACTTCAATCAAAACAAGACCCTTAATATAGGGGAGATACTTTGTCTCCTATATTATCCTAACCCATTATATTCAATCGCTAACTAAGTGAATCCGATGCAGGAGCATCTTGGGTCCTTGGCAATCCCGTGTCACCAAAAACATGTTTTAAGTTTTCTATGTTGTTCGATTCCTTCTTTGACCGAGTTGGTTCGGTGTTGCTCAGTTTCCTTCGTTTACTGGTGTTGGTCGGTTATCTCTTTGGTGCTCGGTGAATTTCCTTGGCGCTCGGTGATGCTTGTTTGGTGCTTGGGCGTTCGGTTTCCTTGCTTAACGAGTTGTTTATTTTTGGATTTCTGTTTAGGCCAACTCTTGCATTTATATTTGGTCGCAGATTTAATGCTGGTATATATCATTGGGAAGTGTGTGGACCTAGATCTGGTCGTTCCTTCTATTGATGGTGGATCTGAAGGCCGACTTGGTTCGGTAGCCTCTTGTATAAATGTAGTTGTTTGGTTAGAGTTTAGGGAGTCATTTTTTTTGGATAGAAGATAGAAGATAGAAAAATTAGAGATTGTTGACAGATCCTAGCATGTTGGGGGACTTATCTACTTGATTGTAATATCTGGCCTAAATTGGGAAGGCCTTACAGCCCGACATGTATGAATCAATTGAAGATAATATATGAAAGTATCTGCATTCTCTCTCTCACTCTTGCAGGCTCATGTTTTTAATCTCAAGTTGCTAGAAATCACTCTTATTTTAAAAAAAAAATTAATAAACACAATATTACAAGATTTAATTTTAATTACAATAAATTTAGATAAATAATGAGTTGATATTTAAATATAAATGTTAAAATTTGATTAAATAAGAGTGAAAAGTGAAAAAGTAAGGAATGAGTATGAAATTTATTTGGATTTCAATGTAATGTTAATTTTGATCTTGTCAATTGGTGAATATGCTAGGAAGAATAGAGTCTGATGTATGATTATAGAATACGAATAAAGAACTTAAATCAAAGATATTTAGAAGTTCCAACTTCAATAGATTGTAATATATTTGTGGATGATGAACAAAAAACTCATATAAAAGATATTTAGAAGTTCCTACCTCAATGTATTGTAATTTGTTTATGGATGAGTTCTTTTGATGCAACCTAGTTTTTCTTGGTATTAATTTGTGGAACCTACTTGGATGTGTTTTAATACCTATGTTTGAAATGAAGGTTATGCTTAAAAATACTATGTAGTGTACTATAAATAGAAGGAAGGTTGTTGACTACCTTAGATAGTGCTCAAACTTTGTTGATGTACACAAATAAGAAAACATGTCAAATAGAGATACAAATGTTAATACAAATTGAAATTGAAACTATAACTAAATGATCTAAATATAAATTTGTGATGTGAATGTACATGCTAATCCTAATGATCTAGGAGATACCTTCATATATTCCTACACTCTTAACTTGGTATACAAGTCTATAAGATAATAATCACATTTTGAGAAAGCCTTTAGAATCAAGAAATTTTAAATTTGAAAGAGACAAACTAAGCTTTATATACAACCTACTATAAAATGACAAAATTCTTATAAAACAAACTTATAGAAACAATTAATAATCTACTAAGAAATTCCACCACTTTACCTTTTAACTTTAATAATTAACAATCATCACTTAACCTCCTTTATAAAGAAATATATTTTTAGATCTAAAAACAAAGATAAGCTTCACATCAAAACATGAATGGAAGGTTTTTGATGTTTGATACCTGAAATCTCCACCACTGTTGCCACAACTAGTAGATAAGTGGGGTATAAGGCTAATTTCCCCACCTTGCACTTCACATGCACACCATAAACCCATTCTCCTACTTTCCTCCAAAACAAATTAAAACCTTAGCTGAAAAAGTCCAAGTCATACCATTAAATAATATTAAGAACAGGAACTCATTTGGACGATTTCCATGATGAGAGTAGAATGAAAATGACTGCGGCTACCAAATCCGAACCCCAAAGCCCCACCAAAATTCAAGGGAGGTACAGACACACTCTATTAGCTGGCAAACTTTATACTATCATACTGAAATGACCCAGTTACAATCATTAAAATAAAAACAAATTCATCCAATGGTTTCATCTTGGGCATTTTTTTCCAAGGCCCTTCGTTTCGGGGATATTTATTTTTCGGCTGAACAGATTGTTGGGAACAGCTGTCTGCGGGCAGAGGGAGCATTGCAGAGGAAGTGACAAGGATCTAGCCACTCATTTTGCCATGCTGGTTATGATCATCACTCAAATGTACCAGCACATTGAATTCTCGTATTTATAATCCTGTAAATCTTTGTTGCCTGTTGGGTTTAGTTTAATTTGGTAACTGTTATTGCTGTGGATGAAGAATTTATGTAAATATGCATTGCTATCTGTTTTCCTTTTGGGGTTGAAAGTAGTATTGTGGGCATTTGATTTTTTCTTTCTGCTTGCTTAAAACAGGCCTGAATTGGCGTGTGGGTGTGCGTGTGCGTATCTGCAACGTTTTTCATTAGGTTTATGCTTTTCAGAAGAGGATTTGGCCTAAAACAGGCTTCTGTTTGTAGTTTTGGTTTTGGGTGCATGCAACAGGGTTTTGAGGGATTTGGGTTCTGTGAATTGGAAAGCACAGCTTGGTTTTTTGGCAACATTGTGTAAAGTATAGTTTTTGTGTTGGAGTTGAAAATGATGAGAGGAGACAGAAGCGATAAGGTTAAGAAGATATTTCTCCAATTCGACGGTAATAAGGATGGCAGGCTTAACAGGGAGGAGATGGCAGCCCTGGTGATTGCGGTGAATCCCAGGGTGAAATTCAGCGATGAGCAGATCGGTGCCATATTGGATGAGGTTTTCAGGACGTATGGGGAATTTATCGATGGGGAAAAGGGCCTTACCTTTGAGGGTTTGTTGAGGACGTATGATGATGGGGCAGGGGATGTGGACAGGGATTTTGATGCATTGGGGTTGGGCCTAGACGCTCGAGAAGAGAGCATTGCAGACAGCACCAATGTCGTCACTAGTAATAACAGTGTTTCCAAGTCTGGAGGAGCATTAGTTGGCACTTCTTCAACATCTATTGTGGATGAGAGGGCTGATGGTGTTTCTAGGAGGAAACAACAAGTTGTGGCGGCTTGGGCTACTTCCCCTAACCACGGTATAGTCTATGATGAGACATGGAAGACTATTGAGGATTTGGAAATTCTGATAAAGAGACTTAAGGCCAAGTATGATAGCAGGATGAAGCAGAAGGAGGGTAAGGGCAAGGGTGGCGATATTAGCAGTACCATGGGCGGAGGAGATGGATTTTCTGACCCTGGCTGGTCAAGGGAGTTGAGTTCAGAAAATGGGTGTAAGGATGCCGAAGGAGGAGGTAGGAGGGCTTGGGAAGAGTTGGGTCCTGATTACAATGCTTTTGTAAAGGATTTGCGTGAGCTGAGAAAAAAGGCAGACAATTCCAGGACCCAGGAGGAGGCTTTTGATGCTCATATGGCAATAGGGAGGACTCTGTTTGATCACCAGTTGTTTAAGGAAGGATTGGTAAGTTTTCAAAGGGCTACTGAGCTGAAACCTTCTGATGTTCGCCCCCATTTTAGGACAGGTAATACATTTTATGCATTAGGAAGGTACTCAGATGCAAAGGAGTCCTATATATTGGCTCTTGAAGCCGCAGAGGCCAGTGGTAGTCAATGGTCTTACTTGCTCCCGCAGATCCATGTGAATCTGGGCATTTCTTTAGAAAGTGAGGGAATGCTTTTGAGTGCTTGTGAGCATTACAGGGAGGCTGCAATTCTCTGCCCGACCCATTACAGGGCATTAAAGCATTTGGGAAGTGCTCTATTTGGTGTAGGTGAGTATAGAGCTGCGGAGAAGGCTCTGGAAGAGGCTATATACTTGAGGACTGATTATGCAGATGCACATTGTGACCTTGGATCGGTGTTGCATGCTATGGGGGAAGATGAGAGAGCCATACAAGAGTTTCAGAAAGCCATAGACCTTAAGCCAGATCATATGGACGCTTTATATAATTTGGGAGGGTTGTTTAGAGACGTGGGCAGGTATCAAAGAGCTGCAGAAATGTACAGCAAAGTGCTTGCTATCTGGCCTAATCACTGGCGTGCTCAGCTTAACAAAGCAGTATCATTGTTAGGAGCCGGAGAAACTGAGGAAGCTAAGAAAGCCTTGAAAGAGGCTTTCAAGATGACAAACAGAGTGGAATTATATGATGCTATTGCACATTTGAAGCACCTGCAGAAGAGGCCTAAAGGGTTAAATACTATAATCCAAAGAGCAGACCAGCGTGGAGGTTCTGATACACAAGCACAAATGGGATTGAGTGGGACAAGTTCTGAAGAAGGAGTATTAGTTGTGGAGTCAAACAGGTTCAGAAGAGCAAATGAAAAAACCACGCCAAGGCAATACTTGGCATATGCTTTAGATATAAGAGCCTTCCAGAGGCTTACTAGATTGAACCGCTGTGATGTGAATCTTCTGAAGAAGGAATTAACTGAAACAAGGGTGACTGTCTCTCAATCTGGGACTGGTGTACCAGAGAAAAATATTCGCAAAGCAGAACTAGAAAAGATATTAAAAAGATTGCTCCACTTTCTTAAGCCAGAGACATTCCAAGGAGCCGTCAAAGCAGTGAATGAAAGAGTGTTAACAATATTGGATGGAAGTGGGTCTGGAAGAGTGGATTTAGGTTTGTTTTTTGCTCTACTTGCACCCATCTGTTCGGGTTCTCCAGATAAGAGAAAACGATATGCTTTTGATGCTCTGTTGTGGCGCTCAGCCAAGGGCATTGGTGCACAGATTGGGAAGGCAGATGCATCAAATTATATTGGGTCGTTGAGGGCAGTATACCTTCCTTCACAAGGAGTTAGTGACCTGATGGAACTTCATGGAGAGGATGACACGGCAAGCATTTCATTTCCAGAGTTCCTAGAGATGTTTGAAGATCCAGACTGGGGTTTTGGCATCATGAACACTCTGGTAAAGCTTGAGGCAGGGGACAGGGTGCGACATGGGCGATCATCTTGTGCGGTTTGCTCGTATCCAATAATTGGACCGAGGTTCAAAGAGCTAACTTCTCGATTCAGCCTATGTTCTATTTGCTACAGTGAAGGGAAGGTGCCAGTGGCATGCAAGCAAGAAGAATATAAATTTAAAGAGTATGGAAGTGAAACAGAGGCCATGAAAGATAAGCTCAAGCTATTTGGTTGATAACCATGAATACACTTCCTTTCTCTTGCACAAAGCCGGGGAACTCAAATTATGGATGCTAATGACAATTTTGAGGCAGCTGGTTCAAATGAAACATGTTAGCTCCTTTTTCCTTCATTTAGAGCAAAAGCTGCCAAAATCAGTTTGTGGTGTTCTTGGAGGCATTTTTATCACAATCAAATAGAGGTGTGGACAGTTCTTCTGTTTTTGTGTGAAGAAGTGGGTTTATTGTAAGTATTCAATTCTTTGGTCAGTTCGTACTTGAAATAATGTCTTTATATCTGGCATTGTTTTGTCCATTCAAGGGCTTTATGTAGGATTGAAATGCTTGTTACGTGACAAAATAGGAAGCCTGGCAGTTTGCTACTCTCCATTTTCTACAAAATTTCATATGCCTTTTATCTTCTCTCCTTCGTTTGCTTTGGGATTTGCCTTGCAAGCTATTTTAAATAGTTGTGCTTTTATTAAGAGCTTTGATAACTTTGAGTGACTACCGATTGCCATTATCAAGCAAACATTAAATGTATTACTAGTTTAAATTTTAAGACAGAATAAAGTCTCTCTTAATAGTATTTTCAATTGTTTCTCATGCTTGTGATGTTAAGTTCAAGCATTACGATTATTTTGCACTCAATACTATTGTACTATAACACTAGAATTGAACTTCTCCACACAGGAACAGGACAAAAAAATAATTTATGTTTAAGGATTTCTCGCCAGCTTTTTGGGGCTTTAAGGAAAGATTGCTCCACTAGTATTTAGTAGACTAAAGCTTTCAATCCCTATTTTATTAAGTTGGGTCATTTCTTATTAATATCTCTATATGATCATACATAGTTTCTGCTTCTCTTCTTAGCGGTAAAAGCTATCTTCATTGTTTATAATTTTAGTGGCTACGAAGAATTATTTCATGAAGTAATTTTTATGTTACAAATTTACAATAACATTTCCTAGTATCTGTTTTTTGTTGTAATAGATTTTAACCCGCTAGAAGAGTTATACAGAATAATCATGTGCATGATTTTTTGATCTGAAGTTCCTTGAGTTCTGTTTAAAGTCACATGTTGCAACATCCATGATGAAGATTCTTTGTTTATACTTTAACCTATTTTGTTTATAATTTAACCTATTCAGAGAGCTGTACAGGATAATCAATCTGCATTATTTTTGGTCCCGCAGTTCCTTGAATTATGATAAAATAGCATTTTATTTTTAGGTTGTATTTGTCATGCACTGTTAATATGAATATCTATTGTGCATTGTTATGTGTCCACATTTTTGAAGAAGCACTAAACAAGAGTTGGTCTAATTTAGTCTGGCCTTTTGTTGATTTAGCTTTACTATTATATTCTGTTCTTTATGTGAATTTTTGCTTCTGTTGTAATTAGATCCTTTGATTGCTTGGATGCTCTATGGAGCAATCTTTTCTGCACCTAAAAGCAATTCTTTCATAATGAACTAGCTGCCTCCATTTTCTGTCACCAGCTTTCAGAGAAATCAAGGCTGGAAGTCCCTTTGCGAGATCCACTTCTACGTAGATTCTAGCAAAAGTAAAACTAGCATAAGTAGTGGCTCCTTAGAGATGTAGTGAAACTTTCCAAGCCTATTAACAAAATTGCAAGGGTAGGTATGGCAAATGAATCCACAGGAAGGCAGAGGAGAAAAAAATAATGTGTTGATCAAAGATTGGTGTCTGTAGGTATGGCAAATGAATCCATAGGAAGGCAGAGGAGAAAAAAATAATGCATGGATCAAAGAGTGGTTTTTAAAATCATACAAAGATTACCTGGGAATGCCTATGGCCTTGTCTTTAACATATTATCTTTATCCCTGAGAGAATCAAATTTGAGTATTAAAAGGCCCCTAGCACATGGCTATATGTTGATAACCTCCACGATTCCTTTTTTCCCAAAACTTTGATATTCAGCCACGTAAATCATACTTGGGTCATAATCTTGTAAATATACAAATCTGGGCATGATCTTTGAGATATTCTTCATGGCCTCTGATTTCTTCCTTTTATTGAAATTTATTGAATGTGGTCAAGAGGCAAGAGGCTCTAGGGCTGTTTAGAGATGTAGAAACTTTCTGTTGATCTTTCCACTACCTTTGCCATAGGGAAGAGCCGTTTTTGGTATTATCAGTGTAGCTGCTCCACGTGGAATACCAATATTCTTAATAGTTGTCTCATTTCCTTGATTTGGGGGGCACAAAGATCCTAAGAAAATCTTCTGCCTCTGGTTCATGTTGCTTTCCTGCCATGCATGTATCTAGTGTTTCTTGTGAATTCTTCTATGCATTAAAAATCTTCCTATAGCTGCATTTACCTCCATTCCACTTTGCAAAGGCTTGATTGCTACTAGATTTAGGTGAAAATGGATTAAGGGTGGCAATCTAGGGTGCAACCAAAGTAACGGGACGGCAAAAATCTTAAGCCGTTGCAGTTCATTGAAAATTGTATTTATATTTATTGTTGACAAAATAAAATGATTTTTTTTTTAAATTTTGAACTTTGAAGTGCTATTTTTGTAGTTCTTGCACTAATGCATTTGTTGGATGCAATCTCTTCTACTTATTTAGCCAATCATCATATAAAAGTTCAAAATTTGAGCAACAATTCTATAGTTTATAATTAATTTTCTAATCTAATACTTTGAAAAATATCATTTATCTATATTTCTATTGGTTGTTGCTGAAAATGGTTAGGGATGGGATTGCTAAAATTCCAAAATATTATCTCATGTTTTTGTGTAAAAGTATGTAGAAATCTTTTCTCTGGCTTAAGTGTGTAATAGCTCTAAAATGCTGATTTTTTTAAGATCTAATTTTGGTTTATTGTGAATAGATTGAAGCAGTGGTTCTAGGGAGAATTGTTTTGATTTATTGGATTTTTTAAAATTTCTGCTTTTGTTAGGGTATTCTAATATTTTTGTTGCAAACTCTACACATCACATTTTTTCTCATCGGCATTGTTTACAGCACGAGAAAATTTGTGCAGAATCTTGAGCAAGTCGCTTTTCATGGTTTCAGTTACTTTATTTTGGGAACCTATACGCAGCCAGCTCACTTTTTGTTGTATTTTACTTCATTCTAAAATAATTCTGTTGTTATCTGCTCAACAAATTCAATTCAATATGTGGCTTTATCTATGGTTGCTCTCATATATGATATGAATGTAATACCTAGTGTTAGATCCCCATTTGATTCCTAGGATGTTTGAATTATTTGTCACTAGTTTTCAGAGATTTAGTAAGATGGAGGAGCACATTACAGAAGCAACTGAGAAAAAATAAGCCATGGAATGAAGCTTGCACCCAAACAGCCTAGAAGATAAAGGAAAGATGCACAAGTCTACAACCCCTTCAAATACCATAAAAGGGATATCATTTTGAGTTATGCACATCAATACTAAATGGTCTGCAGTCTTGCTCCAAAAAATAACAAAAAAAATTAAGGAACTTTGAGGATACTGGAGTAATACTTTCTCGAGAGCATAAACAAGATACATGATGTGTGAGAAAGAAACCCTAGTATCAAAATAGGGATTCAAAAGCTCTCATTTTTCTTGTAATCTGAGGAATCTTCAATGTACACTGATAACATGATGTATGAGAAAGAAATCCTAGATATCAAAATAGGGGTTCAAAAGCTCTCAAGCTCTCAATTTTCTTGTAATCTGAGAATCTTCAGTGTACACTGATAACAAGGCAAGTAATAAGTTCTTTAATAATAGCCAACTTGTCGTCCAACAGAGAATGACCGGTAGTCTCTCTGCTTCCCCTAATATGACAGGGACATAGCCAAATGAGTGGTTTTATTTGTGTTGCATGTCTGTGATCTCTCTGTGGAATTTGACTAGGGCATAATGTATCTAGTCAAAGCTTGCCCCTCTTCGTTTAGAAGTTTAGGTGGAGTCCGTCAGTCCTCTTATTATGCAGCTCACTCATGCTGTAGGCCTCATTGTAGCATATCACTGGTTTGGCATACCTTTGTCTGGAATCTGATGCAATTGAGGCCTTCATTCATCAAAAATGTGCTGCCCTTTGAGTTTGCAATTTATCTGCAGGTCACTGTCTCATTCTTGGCCACTGTTGCCAATAAGCTTAATAAAGTTACAATATGAACAAAAACATTTATCTGCTGCAAGACTCTTTAAGTGCTTTTATTTCTTTTTTTCAAAATAAAAAACTGCTAACAGAGTGATTTCAAAATGAAGGAATAAAAATATAAAAGATTATTCCACTATGTAGTGAATGTTCTGTGCATGAAGAGGATGTATGGAATAATAATCATTAAAAGAAGGTAAATTTTGACAAATTGCAAATTTAGCAGTGTGACAAATTTAGCATGTAAATTGGGGATCAAAAGCCTTGTAGGTAAATTGAGAGCATATACAAGAAGTTTTGTTTTGCAAAAAAATTAAGGGTTTCTCTTACATAAGTCCCAAGAAATTTGAAGTTGTTTAAGAGGAATATAAAATCGAAGAAATCTGTCTTTTTAGAAGCACAGAAAAGGGTTTAAAAGTTCAGAGATCATTAGTTGTTTGGCGATGGATGACGGGATTGAGAATGTAAAAACTATTTAAATAAATAGTTGTTTTATGGTTGGACAATGGGGTTTGATATCTGAAAAATCTTTAGAGGAAAGCATTTACACTCTGATGGTCAGGGAAACTGGAAAAGCATTCAAAATCTGAAAAATATTTATAGTTGTTTCAATGGTCAAGGAAGGGGCTGGTTATTCTTCTGTTGAAGACTTGGGGATTCCTTGGAGGCTTAGCATTATTAAACATGTGATCAAGGTCGTTAAAAGAAGAAATCAGGGGGATTTAATTCCATCAGATATCAGTTTTACTAGGCTGAAAATTTTTAAGCGTGGTGGAGAAAGGAAGTATCCTAAAGAAGAGAGTTCAATGCAGGGTTTTTCTGTTGTGTTGAATTCATCTTGCAATCAGGCTTAGATTTGCAGTCGTGCTATAGCCACAGGTGTGATGAAATTTCTAAATTTCAGCTTTAATTATTTGCAAAACTTGAAATTATGTTACGGAACTTTGAATTTGGCAGTAGAAATTATAAATTTAAGCTTAATTGCTTTCATTATGTAAGGGGATTTCCAAATTTGGTCTGTTGTGGAATGACATGTAATGAGTAAGATGCCAGAAGATTACACCTGGCAGGGTATCCGTACCTCCACCGATGAGGATAAATTGGTTTTTTAGGTACATCAGGGTGAGTTTGACACGGTCAACATAGTCACATTGCACCTAATGAGAGTAAGTTGCCTGTTAGGCCACAGCAAATCAACTTGCCCTTATTAGGCATGCCTTAAAGAATCTTCAATCTCATTGATATAGTTGAATACAGTTAAGAAATTGTATTTTCGCAGTTCCTGTGAGTGAATTAAAATGCTTTTGGTAAAAATTAAGTAGATTTTTTAGTATTTCAAATTTTAGATAACACTTCACAATTAAGATGAGTTTTTCTGTTCCCATCTTGCCAAAGGATAACAGACTCTGATATGAAACATTCATTTTAAAATTCTCTGCACAAATTTCTAGTAGAAGTGTATAGATTCATCTCTGCTTAAAATTGAAATTATATGGAAACCTGTTCATAAGAATAAAAGATTGATTTCTATATCATTGAATGAATAGAAAGGTCATGTGAAGACGAAACATTGTTCTTTGAAATCACTCAGAGTGTTTACACAATAAACTCGAATGTGAGGAATCCCTAAGTATCCATAGTTGAACATTTTGATGCATACAACAGCAAATATTTGGTGTTGGCAAAATTTGCACTACCAAAGGTTTGCCGTAGCCACATTCTTATGATCCTTACAACTACACTAAACGATATTGTAGCAAAATTGTAGGAAGCCCAAACATTGGCAAACGCCTGTTTTGTGTTTTTAGGTTAAATGGTTCGTTCTAGCCATTCAAAAAGCTGTTTCCAAGAGTTATTGATCTCAAGTCATGAAGAACTAAATAAATTATTGAAATTAGAGGAAACTTGGTCAATTGTTAGGAAGTGTTGCATTGGCAAATTTTAAAGAAAAATTTGAAGTTAGAGGAAACCTGGTCAAATTGTTAGCAAGTGTTGCATTGGCAGATTTTCTACTTTGTTTTGAATCCTTATTTGTTTTGGATCATTAATTCATTTTTTAAATTGTGGTCTAGTAGAACCCTCCACTAGATCAACACCATCTTGAAGCCATGATAAGCTTGGATGGGAACCGGAGGATGTGATAGTGGTATGATTTTCTACTTTGTTTTGAATCCCTATTTGTTTTGGAACATTAATTCATTTTTTAAATTGTGGTCTAGTAGAACCCTCCACTAGACCAACACATCTTGAAGCCATCATAAGTTTGGATGAGAACCAAAGGATGTGATAGTTGAAGGCATCTCCATTGAGGTGTTAACCACTTCAACACCACATAGTGAAGCTTCTCTACATAGCCAAATGCCATTCAAAGTAGGCCCTCAACACACTCAACCTCCTCATTAATGAACACCTCTCTAGGATTCTTGATTGGAGGAATGGAGGCTTGACAAAGAAAAACCCTTTTGTAGGCCGAACTAAAAACTACCCTTTGAAGACTCACTATGATTAGCAGACATACAAATAATAGTCACTTCCTTCAACCTGCCTCTAGTAGAATCTCTTACTCACTTACACCCCCAAAATCCACCCTTGCTTGTAGAGGAATCAAACCCCTCACGCTCCTGCTCCCACTCCCGCTCACTTCAAAATTCTTTTGAATTGCATATTAATAATGTTAGTGATTTCATCAGTGTTGTGAATAGTCCTTTAAGTGAGAATAATTCTGTTCTTTGTTTTTATTAATTGGTTTTTATTGTACCATGTTAGATTTATCCATTTTTTGTTGTGTGTTAGTGCAATAGAGGATCAAATAATGGTATCATAGAGGTTTCTTTGTGGTTGTATGTCTAATTGAACAATGTCAAACAAGAAAAAGTAAAGATTATATGGTCTTAACATCTTCCTTTCTATTACCTTTGCTATTGCTATTGGCTCAAATGGTCTCATGTGGTTGGCAAACAAGCAATAGAACATCCTTTACAACTATTGCATATTAGAGTTCTTGTTGAGTGAAGGATCTAGATAATGGACTAGTTCTTTGGTCATCAATGATTAGTGAGCATGATGGACATGCCTTGAACAATAAAACCTTTTGGAGTATTTGTTGTTTTGAAAGAAAAACTAACAAATGTAACAATGAAGTGTTTGGACCAATTGAAATCCTATATCTTTATCAATAATTTTTCTTGTAATGAAAAGCTAATTTATACTCACAAAATTTATTTTCCATGTAAAAAAAGGTACAAAAATCACACCCTATTTGAAATAAGCAAGGAGAAAGTACAAAGTGATGAGTTAACATTTAGGTGTGAGAATACTTTAGTCAAAATATAGGCAATCTTTGTTGAGGTTATCAAGGAGGGATACTCTTATGAAAATTATGATGATTATTACAAAAAGTGGCAACAATTGTGCTAGGGTTGTGAACGAGAAGTGCATGACTATACAAATACATTTCATGACTTGTCTATAAAAGTTGGCATAAGTCACAAAGTAAGATGTAGAGCCCTTACAAGATATTGTGTATAACATTGGAGTGTGATGATGCTTTGATCAGAACATATGTAGACTTTGCTGATGTTATGAATGACGAACACTCCCATATGGAAAATTATAGCGATCAATATGTAAAGCCCATAAATTGTATAAATGCCAAATTTGATTTTGTCACCCTATAAGTAGAATTAAAGCGCATTGTGTATAGTTCACATCATTATTTGTTGTCAATAACTATTGAAATGGGGTATGTGCATATGATTAATACATTCTCTACCTTCTCATGCCATGCAATTGTGAGTGTGAGTAGCTATGCTACTATTTTTTCTAATTGCTTATATCTATCTTATTCCTTTCTATTGAATTCTTGCTCAACATGCTTCTATGTTGAGTCTCCTAACATTGTCATCCAACAAGATAATAAAAATACATGTCATCAATGAATATAGATATTAGAAATGAATTATTGTTCCAATTCTTTGGCCTCTCTTTTTTCACTAGTTTAGAACTTTTTAAATATGTAGCTTGGATTTCAACACATATGGTTCCATGTTTAATATGGTTGTTCTCATAATATTTAGAATGTATTCTACAATATATCAGAAAAAAGGTTTGTCCCATTTTCTTTTAACTCACTTTTACTTGAAAATGAATTTTACATCAATTAAATCATTCAAGCTTAGTAACCAAGTTCAATTATTCCTAAACATCCAATTACCTCAAAAATTAATAGCTTAGCAAAAATATGAAGACCTGAATTGGATTAAGAGTTGGTTACTTGGCAAACTTGACAACTTATAAAAATACTAAAACTCCTTAAAAACGTATAATTTATTCAAAACAGAGGTGCACAATATATCAAATGGGTTTGTAAAATGTTGATATATTTTCTATGAGATTTGAATTAAAAATAGCACAATACTAAATCTTGCATCATCTTGTGATTACAATATCAAAAATATGATATGTATTGTAATCATCAAAATTTACATATTAATACAAGCTATAATAATATCCTATTCTTGATTTATATTCTTGTAGCGATAGTTTGGAGCCTTCTTGTAGTTAGTTGGGCCTCCTACTCTTGCTCAACAACTTCATCTCCTATGATGTACAATCTCCACTTTTTTTGTACTTTTTTTTCTTCTCTTGCTTCAAGATCTATCTAGTTCTTGTGAACTTGTGTTGACAAGGAAATATAGTCTAGGAGCACATGAGCAACTTTAGCATTCCATCATTATATTATCAATTAGTGTGATCTCATGGCAACATTTAATAAATATGAGACAAGTGACAAAGTAAAAAAAACACTGTTTGTCTCAATTCACCAACTTTGAGACATCTTTTGGAAATAGAGGTATTGGTGGTTCTTCCAATTGATTGCCTAAGACAACCCTAAAGATTTCCCCTCTCCTATCTACAAGTGTCTAAAGCCAGTCGACCAACGACTTGATAATTCCTTAGGGGAAAGGATTATCTCCATCACTTTGGGCTTTGCAGGACCTGGGCGATTGTATCCTCTTTTGCAATATGCTAAAAAACATAGAATATTAACTAATGGATATTACACATAACAAATAACTCTCAACAATCTAGAAAATTAGAATTACAAATGTATTATATCAAAATTGGCTCTATTCTGAACACACTATTGAATCTAGTTGAGAGGTAGAACTTAATCACAAATACACATTCACAAGCAGGAAGTAAATGAAAACAACTTGGTTTTCATGAATTTCAATACTAAAAATATGAACTATAGGGATCAATGCCTCATCCATGGTAATAGAGTCAAATATTAGATGAACCAACATTAGTCATGCATAATGTTCTTAATGTTAATGCCTTGCACAAACATCAAACCATACCCAACCATGCATCATTCTTATCGATCATTGCTTTTTCTTCAAACCATTGCAACATATAAGCATGAATTTGATCTTTTCCTTGAAAAGAGCCAAACCTATGTATTATACAACAATGACAAACTCACAACGACAATGTAAATCTTTCCTTGACAAACTAAATCATACAACACAAAGAAAACATTACAAGAGATGAAACATGGTGAGATTTTCATCAATTCTATTCATTATGCAAAATTACAGTTCATTTACACAAGACATACTTAAACCATTTTACTGTATATTGATCCTAAGCTTACCCAGTACAAAACGAATGGAGCATGTAGACAAATTTTTAGGACCCCTTAGAATTGGCCTTGGTATTCCTTTTATAGACACAAGGAATGCATAAGCTACAAGCCATTCCAACACAATTTTAATTCCAACTGCCACTAGCCAATCGTAGAGAATATATTCCTAACATAATTTGCTACCTTCGATTTTGTCTTTTAGTGAAGTCGATTGCCTGATTGCATAAGATAGCCCAAGGTCGGAGTGCTTCAAAGAAGTCAGAGTGTCTCCTTTGGATCCAACCATGCTTCTGAGCCATACCACCATCGCTTTGTTGTGGTTATTGATACAAAGAAGGCCAAAATGCAAGATTTTCACTATATCCTCTTTTAGGGGAGAACTTTGAGAATGCTTCCCAAGGCGAAGTAGATCTATACAAACCCACACCTTTAGGTCCTGCACTCAGGTCCCAATCTACATCCTTCCCCTTAGGGTGAATCAGAGTGGTATCTTGAAGGGATGGAATCCTTGATGTGCCACAACAAGCTCCTATAGCTTTGATTAAGCACATACATATGGGCCCATTCGTTTAAAAATATGTACAACTACCTTTTGCATTTTAAAAATCTTTGTAGCTACAAGATGAAACATCAACTTGCACTATGTCACAATCTTTATATACTTCTTGTAGCAGGACACAATTCAACCTTTCCCTTAAGAAACAAAAAACACTACTCACAACCATCCTCATGACCATCATCATTATGAACACAAAGGGACCTTCACAATGGAAGAAAACAACTAACGGAGGATATAAACCTTAACAAAGTGGCCGATCTACCAATGTATATTAACCCTCAAGACATAACACTTAAAAGGCTTCAAGCAGGTAGGCAAGTCAACATAGAATAGAAGATGGTGCCAAGATTTGAACATTTGAAATCACAAGGCAAACAAGTCAAAACCCTAAGGTCTAACAATGGCTCTAGTTGTGGACGACTAGTTGTAGACTAGCATTAGGATTCAAAAGACTCTAGGACAAAGACCAAAAGTGCTAACAAGACAACCAAAACCTATTTAAAATTATGTACACTAACCTACTGGGCTCAATACTTGACTAGGAATCATGATAGAACTTCAATTGGTGGCCATGGGCCACCAACATGTTGAACTGATGTTTACCTTTGTCAAAAGATTTATTCTCATCATATAACAACCTAATCAACCTTGAGATTCTACTGAAAACAACCTGATCATGCATATCCCAACTAACAACATCCATCCATTCCTCAAAATCAACACTGTCAACAAAATCATCATTCATGGATCTAACATGATCATCCTCAAATTGAAACAAATCATATTCAGGGATATCATTTCCATATTCAACACCAAATTCAATTAGTTACTAATATTCATCTTCTTGGTCAATTTGCAAACCCAATGAAGACCCGTGGTGCCCATCCTTATCTAGACCATATAAACACTCAAAAAGTGGCTCATATGTTTGCATTTATGATCTCATAATAATCATCATTACATCCATGTAAAAAACCTCAATAGTAGATCAATCTGTTAGAAACTAATTAGAATTAATGAAAATCTCACCATAACAAAATGTCTGAACCTGGAGACTACTATGGTGAGTAGTACACACATCTGTAAGTTTAGTTCCCTTGTTTTGATGTACACTATCTCTTCCATCCTTTGTGTGTTCAACATCTACATCAAAACCTCCCAACAATTTCCAAGTTCTAATCTCAATCCCATTCTCTTTTAAAGAACAAGCACCCTTGCTCATAACACTACTTGACCCATACCAACCAATTTGACCATAATTAGGCATAACCTCTTGATCAATATCAAAGCTTCCTTCAGCATTCTGAAAATCATGTTAAGGTCTAACCATATTGTGTTGGTTACTATTTGATTCATCCTTATAATCATATGCAGAGTTATAAAAAATAGATAAGTCTAACATGTCAATTTCATCAACATACTGGTCTTCATTACAAGACAATGGGCCCTCACCATCCAAAGACATTTCATCAACAAATATGGGATTCAACAAAACTTGGAAACATCTTTTAAAGGCTTCATAGTAGGGAATCCCATGATCTTCTTCTACCTCATCATAGTATAAAAGATTTGTAGTAGCATGAAAATTATCATTAAACTTACTATGATAGGATTCCAATTGGTCTTCATCAATTTTTTCTTTAGATAATGGGTTGTGGAATTCCTTGAAATTGTATTCAATTGGAAACACATTATCCTTCTTCCAATCATACATGAAGCCTTTACTTGTGCCAAATTTCATTTGTTTATTGTCATTATCTTGGGATCCCAATTTATCAATTGCATCCTCAACATTCCTTCATACTCAGGAAACAAAAAGGATTCCATTTCGGACTGATACAACCTATCATGAACACTAGGACTATAAGCATCTTTAATATTTTCATTAATTGAAGGAACATACAAAGACTCACAATCATTAGATCCATTATTGAACAAGGGATCACAGTTCTCAAATACATAATGTTGCTCTGAATATTACCTATCCAAAAGTTAAATGCCTTCATCACAATTCTCAACTTTGTTCACATCCTTGCACTCTTCACTTGATTCACCACCACTACAAGACTGTCCATGGATTTGTGATGTTAAGACAACCTTATTGTTGAAGAGATCAATCCTTGAGTTATCAATCAATGCTTGGATACATACCATTGAATCACCAGAGCTTCATGTTGTTGACACAATGCTTGAGGGACATCTTGACTTGCAACTAGGGATTCAATTTGACTAGAAGTAACAAGTTGATAGTTACACAAATTACTTGTTTCAGCCATGTGCATAATAGACAATTGATTCTTCTCCTTTATTTTGTGTTCTAGAGATAAAATTGCATTCTAAATTACATCTATGCTATTTGTGTTCACCGTATTAGTACATGGTTCAATTGTTACATATGGGAGAGCTTTACCAACATTGTGTGGTAAAATAGGGTTTGAGACAACATGGTGGTATTCATAACATTCATCTATAACCCTAGGGGTGCAACATTATCCTACACATGATGCTCTCATATTAGTCTTGAGCCTTCTAATCATCCCATATTTTGATAGCATCTCAATATTCTCTACGATATGAAAAACTTCATGCAAACTCATTGGGTCTTCATTCCTTAACCTATAGCTCATATTCTTGTCAAATTCACCTATGTATATGACTATAGCCATTGCATATTGGGTTCTATACTTCTCAGGGATTCCTTTTAATACCTTCATGAATCTTCAGTTAAATCTAGGGATTAATTCCTAATCCATGATACAAATATTCATTAACTCATTAATAACCAAACCCTCACATTTTTCTCTAAATTTCTTAATGATTTCAATTCTGAACTCATCCCAAGTGTTAATGGAAATTGGTAATAGATATGAGAACTACTCTTTGGCCTCATCCTCTAAAGACTGCACATACAGTTTCATGACTACATATTCACACCCAATTTCAAAGTGAACTAATAGATCATTTTGAATAAGATTCTGAACCACTAAATTTTAGAATCTCTTTTCTAATTTCAGTTGGTATGGCATTTGGTCAGTCACAAATACCTTTAATGTTTATGGCTCTGTATCTTTCCATGCTAAATTTAATCCTTGACTTAGACAATTGGGGTTGAGGTTTATTACAAGGTATGGTCGCACTTGGACCCATACACGGATGCTCATACTGAAACATCCTTACATGTATGCTCATTCAACTTCCATTTACAACAAGAATCTTAAATCTTCATAAGAAACATGACCTATAAATAGTGAAATGTAAAGATCTCATTTCAATGAGCATAAAATGTGAAAAACATACATGCTTCTCCTCAAACAAAAAGCATAATCAAATGTAAGAGAATATGGGACTATTAAAATTCTTCCCCCTTATTTTAGTGCTAGACTTCACTTATCAGGGAATATTAATACATCATGAGAACCTTGAGGGATACCTGAAGAATGTTGCAATAACCACCCCTTTTTTAAGACTAGAGGCTTTGCAGATTCTTAGCATTCTTTCATATTTTAGGTTCTTTCAAATAGGGAGTCGCCACCTCCCTCATGGAGGAATTCATCTTCGAAGGTATGAAGAGTCTTCAAAGATTTCTTCTACTTCTAGGTCCTTTCACTAGTAATGCCACATTTGATATTTAATACTAGTTACTACAACTTGTAGATCTGGTAACTTTATTACTCTTGCACGATTCACAGTGCATACAATACCAAAACTCTTCCTCAACCAAATTTGACATAGACTTATCAGGGACCTTAGGGTAGACTTAGTGAAACATCTCAAAGTATTACCCAAAATAGATTTGGGCAAACATACTTGAAAAATAGATCTCAAATTTGAATGTCCCTCGCTATGACAATCAATCTTTGCAAATTGTTGTTATAAGTTTCCGCTCTTTCCTCTTCCTCCTCTAAAATATCAATCACCTTTCTATACTCAACATAACTTGTCTTACATCTCCATGCCAACAAACCCAATTGAGATATAATATCTTCCTGCTCATTTTCATGCCTATTCAAGTTAGGTTAGAGTACAAGAGTGAGGTCATTACTAGGAATAACCATTTTTTTATATATCCTCTACAAACTATGACATGAGAGATAAAATTCACATAATCTCACATCCAAGAAAATCTAAAGTAAATTTGTCAAACATCTATAAAAGTCCCTAGCATAATTTACTTTTTTTTGGTTCTTCTAACTAATTGCCTATGACAACCCTAAAGATTTTCCCCCTCCTATCTACAAGGGTTTAAAGACAGTCGACCAACAACTTGAGAATTCCTCAAGGGGAAGGAATATCTCCATCATTTTGGGCTCTATAGGACCCAAGCAGGTGTACCATCTTTTGCAATATGCCAAAAGTACAGAACATTAACTAATGGATATTGTACATAACATATAACTCTAAAAAAACTAGAAAATCATAATTACAAATCTATTATATCAGAATTGGCTCTATTCTAAACACACTGTCAAATCCAGTTGAGAGTTAGAAATTAACCACAAATACACATTCATAGGCATAAAGTAAAGGAAAACAACTTGGTTTTTATGAATTTTGTTACTGAAAATATGAACTGTAGGGACTAGTGCCTCATATCCATGCTAATAGAGCCAAATATTAGATGAACCCAATGTTAGTTATACATAATGTTCTTAATGTTAATGCATTGCACAAAAATCAAACCATATCCAACCATGCACTATTCTTATGGAATCACTACTATTTCTTCAAACCATTGCAATATACAAGCATGAATTTAATCTTTCTCTTGAAAAGAGCCAAACCTATGTATTACACAACAATGAAAAACTCATAGTGACAATATAAATATGTCCTTGATAGAATAAATCATACAAAATGAAGAAAATAATGCATGTGACAAAACATGGTGATATTTTCATTAATTCCATTCAATATGTAAAATTATAGCTCATTTACACATGATATATTGAAACCATTTTACTGTTATATTGATCCTAAGCCTACCCAGTACAAAATGACTGGAACATTTCAAGAAATTTTCAGAACCCCTTGGAATTAGCCTTGACATTCCTTTTATAGACACAAAGAATGCAACAAGCTATAGGCCATTCCAGTACAATTTCAACTCCAACTACCACTAGCCAGTCACATAGAATATCTTCCTGGCAAAATTTACTACCTCCGGTTTTGTCTTGTAGTGAAGTTGATTTCTTGTTGAATGAGATAGCCCAAGCTCAAAGTACTTCAAAGAAGTTAGAGTGTCTCCTTTGGATCCAACCATGCTTTTGAGCCATGCCACCATTGCTTTGTTGTGGTTATTGATGCAAAGAATACCAAAATACAAGATTATTACTATCTCCCTTCTTAGGGGAGAACCTTGATAATTCTTTCCAAGGCGGAGTAGGTCTATACGAATCCACACATTCAGGTCCTATACTCATGCCCCAATCTGCATCCCTCCCCTTAGGGTGAATCAAAGTGGTATCTTGAAGGGATGAAACCCTTGATGGCCACATCAAGCTCTCACAACTTCATATTAAGTACAAACATATGGGCCCATTTGTTTAAAAATTCCTATAGATACCTTTAACATTTTAAAAATCCATGCAACTACAAGATGAAGCATCATCTTGCATTTTGTCAAAATCTTTATTGACTTCTTGTAGTAGGGCACAATTAAACCTCTCTCTTAAGCACCATAAAAAACTACTCATAACCATCCTCATGATCATCATAATTCTTAACATAGAGGGACCTTCACATTGCAAGAAGACACCCTAGAGAATGCACTTATCCTTTTTCTATTGAGAGATGTAAATTATACTTCTCAAGTTTTAGAATGATGACAACTACTTACCAATTTGAGTAACATCTATACTTGAAATCACAACCATGAGATCTTTTCAAGCTAGCTTTCTCAATTATAACAACATCATAACATCATGCAAAAGGAATGGTGGCAAGGTATAATAATTCTCTTACTTGCACTACAAGCCAAAATTCTACAACATTCCTTCAAATGTCACTTTTGGCTTTAAATACCACCTACCATCATTAATGATTTTCAAAAAGAAGTCAAAGAGCCTTTACTTGCACAACTTGGCATTCCTTGCATACATGTCAAAAAATGTTCGCATACTACTTGTTCAACTCTTGCAATCAGAATGACACCCGCAAATACATACATTTCCAACTCAGATTTGACAAGACCTAGACCATCTCATCAACTTGAAGATTACTGGTCCACGTGTCACCATATAATTACAATGCTTGCAACTCTTATAAACTTGATGGTGTGTTGGAATCTAAAGAAAGGATCAATAAGCACCTGTGTGACTTACCCCATTCCAAGTACACCAAAAATGTCCAACACAACTTGGCTCTATGTTGGTAAAAAAGACAGGTCCCAACAAGCCATCGTGTAATAGACAAGCATCCCACGTCATGTGCCACATCATACTTGGTGACGCTTTGAAAAGATCTCTCAATGTGCACCTGACACTAGTACATTCTGCCCCATTTTTCAATCCAATATTGGTCGAAGTTTCTACCCAACACGGTCGAATAGTCGACCAACTGGTTCGTCGCTATTATTTGCATCAAAATATCGACCCATACCTGAAACCGTCGAATGATCGACTCACATATTGGTCGAAAAAGAGGGCAATCTAGGCCGAAAATAACATTGGCATGTGTTCATGTATTGGTTGATCTTTCATCCAATATAAATTAATATTGGTCAAAAACTTTGGTTGCTCTAACCAGGATGCCAAACTCACGACGGTCATATTTTGATCACAGTTGGTTGAAATATTTAGTGGCTCTAACTAGGATGCCAAACCTACGACACCACATTTTGACACAGAATGGTCGATTTTATGCCAGAGTTTCGACGTAGGTGGGTCAAAATTTTGACGAAACGTGCAGTGTTTAAAAAAAATTGAAGATAAATATCCAGACTAATCACCAATGGCATCTTGATCGGTGATTAGTCTAGATATTTATCTTTACGTGTCCACACTCATTCTACTACTTGTTGCTAGTGGGTCCCTACTCGTTCTATTTTCCAGACTACTTTGGGCTCTAGCAATCCATTTGCTCTGCTCTGCGTGAAACTATGGGTTTTTTCATTTTGTTTGAACTATTTGAGAGATAGGCTCTGACTGGTGATCCATGAATTGGTAGAGCTTCCTCTTAGACTCCCACAACTCTTCAAATCTATTGGTGTGAAGCCCCCAAAGGGTATTCTACTCTATGGGCCTCCTGGTTCTGGGAAAACTTTAATTGCTAAGGCAGTGGAAAATGAAATCGGTGCCTTCTTTTTCTGTATCAATGGACCTGAGGTCATGTCAAAGTTGGCTGGAGCAAGTGAAACCAATCTTCGGAAGGCTTTTGAGGAGGCTGAGAAGAATGCCCCGTCCATTATATTTATTGATGAGATATTACAGAGATTTGTCAGCGGGCTTGCAAGTATTCTATTAGAGAAAATATTGAGAAGGTGAGTTTCAATTGTGGTGGCTTTTGCAAACTAGATTTGGTTATGAATTTCTTAATGATTTTTTTTGAACTAGTTTGTTAGAATTTTACATTTTTTGATTCAATTTTCCTCAACTTGTATCTTATTTTTTCAATTTTTCATGTTCTCTTTCCTCTGCACTTTTACAAGATAATATTGAACATGAAAGAAAAAGAAGTGAGAACCCCGAGGCAATGGATGAGGATGATAGTGATGAGGTAGTTGAAATAAATGCTGCTCATTTTTGAGGAGTCAATGAAATATGACCGAAGAAGTGTTAGTGATGCTGATATTCAGAAGTATCAAGCCTTTGCACAAACACTACAAAAATCTTGAGGCTTTGGTTCTGAATTTTGATTTCCTGGTGCTTCAGATGTATTTGCTACAACAGATAATAAAGATGACAATGACTTATACAGTTAGGAAACTTAGTACACAATTGTCATCTTAATGAAGTGACAAATGTGTCTGTTCTAGCCGAGGACTTACTAACTTGTAAGTCTTTAGAGAAATATTAACTGTGGAAAGGAAATTTAGCTATGGAAACTTTTGCTCAAGTGGTAGATAATGCTACGAAAACCTTGCTTTTTAAAAAAAATCCTGTTGGAAAATATTCTATACTAAATCAATTCTACAACAAAGAAAGTCTAGTTCAACTAATTCTAACTGGTGATCCGTGAATTGGTAGAGCTTCCTCTTAGACGCCCACAAATCTTCAAATCTATTGGTGTGAAGCTCCCAAAGGGTATTCTTCTCTATGGGCCTCCTGGTTCTGGGAAAACTTTAATTGCTAGGGCAGTGACAAATGAAACCGGTGCCTTCTTTTTCTATATCAATGGACTTGAGATCATGTCAAATTTGGTTGGAGAA
This sequence comes from Chamaecyparis obtusa, assembly GCA_027943335.1. NCBI lineage: Eukaryota > Viridiplantae > Streptophyta > Pinopsida > Cupressales > Cupressaceae > Chamaecyparis > Chamaecyparis obtusa. Next base: position 463,306 of record BSBK01005141.1, on the reverse strand, counting down.
AGTGAAAGAAATCTCTGGAAGGCTTTTGAGGAGTCTGAGAAGAATGCCCCGTCCATTATATTTATTGATGAGATATTACAGAGATTTGTCAGCGGACTCTAGCAATCCATCTGTTTTGCTCTGCGTGAAACTGTGGGTTTTTTCATTTTGTTTGAACTATTTGAGAGATAGGCTCTGACTGGTGATGCATAATTGGTTTGCATGTTTGCAACGTGGAAGTAGTGTTGGGGATGCTGGTGGTGCTGCAGACAAAGTCCTTAACCAGTTGTTGACGGAGATGGATGGTATGACAACCAAGAAATTTTTTTTCATTATACCTAATGGCATTGGCCTGTTATACCCAAGGATTCAATGGAGCCGATATTACAGAGATTTGTCAGCGGGCTTGCAAGCATGCTATTAGAGAAAATATTGAGAAGGCGAGTTTCAATTGCGGACACTTTTGCAAACTAGATTTGGTTATGAATTTCTTAATGATTTTTTTTGAACTGGTTTGTTAGAATTTTATATTTTTTGATTCAATTTTCCTCAACTTGTATCTTATTATTTCAATTTGTCATGTTCTCTTTCCTTTGCACTTTTACAGGATATTGAACGTGAAAGAAAAAGAAGTGAGGACCCTGAGGTAATGGATGAGGATGATAGTGATGAGGTAGCTGAAATAAAGGCTGCTCATTTTGAGGAGTCAATTGAATATGCCTGAAAAGTATCAAGTCCCTAGTCTAGGATTTATTTGTAGATTTTTTATCTCAATATTAAAAGAATTAATTTAGTTAAATAAAGCTTTATGTCCCAAACACAATGACAACTAGGATGTGAATTTAATCTTTTTGACAACTAAAGAGTCAAAAAAGATAATAGATGGTTCAATATAACCTACAACTTTGTCCATGTAAGAGTTGAACTCTAAAATTTATGGTATGAAGACCTACAACTTGCAGCTAAGAATATGATACTGAATAATTATGACTTATTTTAAAAATTCAGGAAAACGTAACCATTTATGTAGCGATTACTTAAAAAAAAGTATACCTGATCGATGACTCAATATTTGTAACCTCTCAGAAAATTTTCATTTCCACTTCAATATCTTTCCTTGATAATTCTTGATCTCCTCAAAACCACTAGAAAAAAAATAATGACAATAGAACTTGCTAGTTTAGAAAATTGCATTAATACTTAACTTAAACATTACAGTCATGAAGGGTGTAACAAAATCTGATATGCTAATAGACAAACTCATTTTGCACAAAATGGCATTAAGCATGGATTTTGGTTTACATGTGGTACATCAATTCCTTCATCGAAGACATTATCTATTACATTTATAATTTTTTATTTAGGTTCCATAGCACTAGCATATACACAAAAAGAATTTTTATTAAAAAAAAACATGGACACTACATATATATAAAAATAACCTGTTAAAAAAAAAGAGGCCATTGAGGAAAATTACATGGGTCTCCAGAAACAACATTACCCAACTCTTTCTCTCAAGCCAATGACTCAGTGTGTTCAATTACCCAGACTAGCAATCAATTCTATGTTGAGTATATCTGTCAGGCCCTCCTGCAGTTTGAATGAATTAAGAATGGAAGATAGGAACTGATTTAACACTTCACCTACTCAAAAACAAAAACCAATGAAATAATCCACATTAGTCCAAGAGAGGTTGACACATTCAATACGAGAATACTTACACAAAATGAAGCTGAATCATGCCAGACAATGATAATGAGAAGTTGACTATTGGCCCTTCTAGTTTTTTATTTGATAGTTACCTGACAATGACACATTCAAAATGCACTTGTGAGAAAAGACCTAGAATGAATGAAATTGATTAAATAATGAAGGTATGTTAGTTTGAGCTTCACTTGGTTTCAAGAATACTTTAATATTCTCTACTTAACAAGGCCAACCACGTGAAGGTGGAAGCTCATCTGGCCTCACCCCCCTCCCCCTAACATCAATCTAAATTCCCCATTAACACATAACAATATTCATTAACATGACATATAATTCAATATTAATACACAACATTCATAGATAATTACTTAAAACAACGTTCATGGAGTTATTATGATAGTTTTACTGATATTTTTGTCACAATTTGATGTTCAGGATAGGGGAAAAACACCTGTAACAACAGAGGCAATAGCTGTAGATACATATGACGATATCCTTGAAATCCCAAATATAATAAATATGGTGAAGAAAAAACTAAAAAGATTCAATGCAAAAATTATTACTATTTTGCATGATGCTACTACTGGCCTCACCACAATGTCCATGACCAGGTAATTGAGCAAGAAAAAAATCTTGTAACAAGAACACATACATATTTTAGTTCACAACATAAAAGAGTATAAAATATAAACCTTTATTGAACTTTTGTTATAACTCAAGATTCATTACTGCTTACTTCAAAATGACGTGCTCACACCATCAATTCAACTGTCCTCTTCAACATCTCCTTGGTTGGATTTGCATCTTCCAAAATAGTAATAATTTTTTCATTACACTTTTTCTTCACTGTATTTATTATATTAGGGATTTGGGATATCCTCATCTGTATCTACAACTATTTCCTCTGTTGTTGCAGGTGCTTTTCCCCTATCTGATATTTATCTTCAGGTGTCAAAACTCATTCTGTTGCTTGTTACTAGCGGGTCATAGTCAGTGATTGGGAGAGCCCTGTTTTGGCACCAGTCATGTAGTACAAGCACTAGAATTGAGTTTTTCGGCATGACTAGGAAATTTTTGTATATCAACATGCGATAGAGTTTTTTGCCCAAACTCTATCGCATGTTGATATACAAAAATTTCCCAACCCATGCCAAAAAACTCAATTCTAGTGCTTGTACCGAGACCTTAAATTATTGAGCTTCTCTTTGTTTTGAGAATAGTTTAACATTCTCTACTTAACAGGGCCAACCACGTGAAGGTGGAAGCTCATCTGGCCCCTCCTAGGAGCCTCTTATGACCCTTTACGACATTTTAAGACCTCTAAGATGTATTCTTAGGGATCGTAAACAGTCGTAAAGGGTCATAAGGGGTCTTGGGACACAACAGCTGAGAAACATAATTGTAGGCGTCATGGTCACATTTTTTTTTGGAGACAATGTAATTGAGTGGTATACCCAGATGATGGAGAGCAACTTTTGCACCTCCGGTTCCAAGTTGTTCTCCATCCTGCAGTGTCAACTTGGAATCAGAGGTGCAGAAGTTGCACTCTGTCTGGGTATACAAATCAATTATGTTGTTTCAAAAAAAATGTGACCATGATGCCTACAATTATGTTTGTCAGCTATTGTGAAATCCTCGTCACGCTTAGCTGCCATCCTAATTAAGCCCTTCTTCCCTCTCTAGTTCTTCAAGCCTCTGCAAGATATCTAGATCAATAAAGTCTACAACATTGTGTCCATCCATGATCTTAGGAATATCATCTTCTTTCCACTCTTCATTTGCCAAAATATACCGCTTCTTCAAGCTTGTAGAGTAGTCTCTGGTGTTTGCAAATCAATCTCTTACAAACTACAATAAGAGGCTTCGTAAGTCTAATTTAATTTGTCTGTGGACTGAGACCTTAAATTATTGAGTTTCTCTTTGTTTCAAGAATAGTTTAATTAACATTCTCTACTTAACAGGGTCAACCACGTGAAGGTGGAAGCTCATCTGGCCCCTCCTAGGAGCCTCTTATGACCCTTTACGACATTTTAAGACCTCTAAGATGTATTCTTAGAGGTTGTAAAGGGTCATAAGGGGTCCTGGGACACAAAAGCTGAGAAACATAATTGTAGGCATCATGGTCACATATTTTTGGAGACAACATAATTGATTGGTATACCTAGACAATGGAAAGCAACTTTCGCTCCTCCGGTTCCAAGTTGACACTGCGGGATCCCAAGACCATAGATAAGGAATAAATTTAGAGAGAGGAGGAGGGCCATAACAACAAAAATAATATAGGACAAACCTCAAGTTAAATGAGGCAACTACAAACATTTTAATAGAATTTTATTATTAAATAATGAAATTTGCATAGAGGGGGCTTAGAACACTAATATATGAAAATTTCATTATTTAATAATAAAAATGTATTAAAATGTTTGCAGTTGCCTCATTTAACTTGAGGTTCATCCTGTATTATTTTGGTTGTTATGGCCCTCCTCCGCTCTCTAAATTTATTCCTTATCTATGGTCTTTGGATCCTACAGTGTCAACTTGGAATCAGAGGAGCAGAAGTTTCTTTCCATCGTCTAGGTATACAACTCAATTACGTTGTCTCCAAAAAATTATGAGCATGATACCTACAATTATGTTTCTCAGCTATTGTGAAATCTTTTGCAGTCTGGCCTTTGTTTCCTTTGATGTGTCCTACAACGTATGAAAAGTTTGAAATATGTTACATGATATAGATATAAAGATCACTAATTAGTGCATTATTACGTTCTACTAGCAGTTAATACTATTGCATACCTTCTTCTCTCATTTGCTGGTGTAATTCTTCTTTGAGTATCCCCTTTCTACTTTGCATCCAAAATGAACTCATTCCAATCCCTCACTGGAATAAAGGGAGGATGCTCGTACTTCAAACTTCAAACTTCAGTGAGACTTCATACCACACAATGTTCATAGTTTACGTTCAATGTGTTATTTACGCTTGTATTGGTGGGAAAACTCTTGAAAACACACAAAAGAGATTGCATTCAACCATGTTGTTTACATGACACATGTAGTTTACCTCTAGCCTAAATCAATGTTGCATACAAATCTACGAACGATGCATGGTATGAAGCCTCTCTCAAGCTTGAAAATGATAGTCAATGTCTATTTAAACTTTAGGATGATACTTATATGATGACTTAAGTAAATTATTCTTACCTTGAGACTAGTACACCATGGGATTAGAGGATGGTTGTTATAATAGCAACTGTGTCTGTGGGATACTTTTATATTTTGTATTAAATGTTGATACACATGTGTTTCTTCCTTTTACAACAGTTTATATTTTGATATTTATAGCCTATGATTCTGATACCTTATATTCAATAGATGTTGGCAAGCCCATCTCATCTTCCCCCATCTCATCATCCTCATCACCCTTAGCTGCCATCCAAAGCCCTTCTTCCCTCTCCAGTTCTTCAAGCCTCTGTAAGATATATGGATCAATAAAGTCTACAAAATTGTGTCCATCCATGATCTCAATAATATCATCTTCTTTCCACTCTTTCCCATCTCACAGGTTGGGAATTTCAACATGAATCCTATTTTCCATAGCTACTAATGGATCCTTAGGTGTAGTTGAAATTACCAAATAGCCTTCAAAGGTCAAGGAACAAATGGAATAACCAAGAAAATAGTATACATTAAATTATGTGATTGATAGCAGATTGGGGCTCACCTAAGCCATAAACATGAAGAATTATTCTTAAAAAAGATGTAAAAAATATATATGCACACTTGAGGCAAAGAGAAGTTACGTCATATCCATATTGAAATATTAGTTACAATATGAAAATACTAAACTAACTAATTCCTGAGTTCATCTATGCATATGGTCGCAACAAAGATATGCGATTACAATACAAAGAAGGCATCGTAAAAATATAATTTTGGAATTTGCCCTAGCCTAACATGTTTTGCACTCAAATCCTTCATCGCGGATAAGTGGAGATGGGTGGATAGATGCAGATGAGTTGTCATCGACCCAACTAAAGTATCCACACCCATTATTTCCCTGTGATGCCCAATCTACATTAGTTCTTATAATATAATGAATAGTATTTACATTAGAAACATTAAATATATACACATTAGCAACCTTTTTTCTATTTGGGCAGCACCAAAATTGTCATCCAGGGTTGCTCTGTGTCCGTGAAGTCTTCAACACACACTGCCCACCACCACATTGATAGTTTGGCACATTGACAAGAGCCATCGAGCCTATATCAATAATGCATCGCACCATCGTTACTACATTTATTATTCTTATATGATTATTTATATATGGAATACACCAAGGAGTACCATCAGAAATATTAACCATTTACAATAATGAAAAGTAAACCTAAATCAAATAGCTCATTTTTTTATCAACATGTGTAGTCTCCGTGTATATGAAAAATGAAAGAAATATCAAGCTGAAATAAAAGAGTGAACAAAATAGTATTCCACATAGAGTGAATGAAATATACCATCAAAAGAAGGTGAAAAAATACTTTCACGAAGCACAGACATAGGAAATAAAAAAGGGATGAAAGACAAGAAATAAGAAAAATCATTACGACTATAGAAAAATCATTTATACTATAATAAAAAAAAGAAACACTCTTTGTCAACAATTTTCAAAATCATTAGGACTATATAAAAATAATTAAGACTATACAAAATCAAATTTTAGAAATGGATGGTTCTAATGCTTTTCCATTACAACAATTGAGCATTCATCATTTGGTAGTGTATTCCATTTAAGTATGTCAACAATGTTCAAGAAATAAGAAAAATCATTAGGACTATAGAAAAATCAAGTTCTAGAAATGGACGGTTCTGATATTGCTTTGCCATTACAAAAATTGAGCATTCATAATTTGGTACTTCTTGGTGTATTCCATTTAAGTTTCTTGTTGAATCCTCAAGTTGAGTTGGCCTATTTAAGGTGATAGTAAAGGGCTCTGCATCAGCAGTCTACAGAATTAGACCTTTATTTTAAATGCATTTAATGGTTTGCTTCATGTTTGAATGTACCATTGAATGAAGCTTGGCTATATTAAGTACAATCTTAAGATTCGTGACTCTTCAAATTCTCTTGTTTCCTTCAAACCTCCAAACATGTGTACTATGAGATTTTCTCCAACAAATGGACTTGTGATGATTTTCACAATAGTACAGGTGTTGGAGGACTACTCAAAGTACTGCTTAGGCAAATCTGAATGTTCATCACCTATGCATATAAGAGTTGATCATAGAAGGTATATGCACATGTGAAAAACATGCATATTTGACCAAGCAATACTGGGAGCTAGACCCAACAACAAATAGATTTGTGGTGATTTTCACAATAGTACACATGTTGCTGGGTAAGCTCCCAATAGCGCCCAGGCAAATATGCATGTTCATCACCTATTCATATGAATTGGCTCTAATGGAAGATACAATCACTAAATTCTACATACTCCTTATTTTGTTCTGGGTTGATATTGTCAGACATGGTCTTTCTTGAATGGAATGACTTGTTACTTGATATTGTTAGACATGAGAGTTTGTAGATTAATAGGAGTTCACATTTTTATGGGAACATATCATTCAATTGAGCATTAATTCCCATCTATATCTAGTGAGATGAACATAACTCATGTACCTCATGCTAGTGTTCTTGGATTAGACTAGACATTATCCAGCCGCCCGTGAGGGTTGTCACTGTTATTAATTGGTGTAAAAGGAGGACCGCTTGTGTGTTATAGCACTTTATATAAATACTCACTATTTGGATAATGTCTAGTCTAATGCAAAATAGTGTATACAAGGTATCCAAGCACACTAGCATGAGGTACATGAGTTATGTGCATCTCACTAGTTATAGATGGGAAACTATGGCACACTAGTATCTGTGAACTCCTATTAATCTACAAACTCTCATGTTAAACAACTACAAAATAAAGTCAACATAGTTCTGTTAACATAGCCAAAGTTAAAATTAAATTATCTAAAAAAAATGGTGCCTTAGAGGGATAGAGGAACACTTTGCTAAAGAAGTTTTCCTATTGTTTGTGAAAATGCCTCCAAGGAATGTAGGTACTGCTAGGGAGATCCAGGAGTTGAAGGAGAAGAACACAAGGTTGCAGGAATCTTACGATGCACTTTTGGCCAGGCTTGAAGCACCAAAATCCAATCAAAGAAGAGTAACAGATGAAGGTGTTGATAGTGAAGAAGATGAAGGAACCCATAAGGAAGGGGAAAGAGAGGAAGAAGAGGAACAAATAGATCCTGAAGATCCTATACTATCTAACTCCTATTACATCAAATCATGCCTTTATAGATTTAGGCTTATTACATGACATTCCATCAAATTCACAAAATAGACCATAAGTCCAATTACATTGATATATTCATGTTTTGATCTTTTAGATCCTATAATCTTTATGATCATTCTTCAAGAGCCATTCAAGTGACCCCTTTTCATGACTTTGTTAGGGTGCCCTACACCATACTCCCAAGGATAAAATCAATCCAAGTCCCTTGGATTGGGAGTTTCTTTTGTTTCATCCAATCTCTGTCCACTTCTTGTTGAGGACCTGCAACAAAAGAGTATTCCACGTTAATGTGTTCTATGCCCCTGAAATCAAACATTATGTGCTCATGCTAAGCATTAAATCTGCCAGCCTTCATGTTTATATTCCCATAGATGTGTGCAAAAATAGCACTTGCATGGTGAACACTATCAAACTCTAGAAAACTTGTCATAAAAGTGTTAGAAACAAAAATAAACAGGGTTTTCTTGACCACTGGTTTCTATACAACTCTTAGAAACTTGTACACTCTCCTCATCAACAACTCCTTGAACTCTCTTAGCGAGTCCTCCATTCAGTAGTTTCTTCTCTGCTATAAGCCTTTTAATAGGCCACACAACCTTCTTCCTCATCTTCTTATGCCAACTTGTGGCTTCTTGCTGCAACGTTGTCTTCAAGAGCTTTGACTCTTCACTCTCTAAGGTCCCTGTCACCTCTAAGACCTCTTTCAACTTCTCATTCCAATTCCATCCTCCTTGGCATGCAAACATGTCATCTATGACTTTCTTCACAACCCTGTCTTCTATCTTTTCAATAGAAACTTTTAATGGACACTTGACTGTCCCAACTTGGATTCCTTCATCCATGCACTCATCCAATTCATCAGCAACTTCTACAAGTCCCTTCTCTATCTCTGTTATCTCAACTTCTTGAGCATTTTCCTTTTGTGGCCCACACATCCTCATTGTCTTCTCAATCCTGTCATCTTCATGAGTATCCTCATACTCTGACTTCTCTCTGTTCATCTTCACATGCATCTCTATTCAGAAACACTTTATATGGTGTTCTACTGATTGTTCAATGTTGTCATTAGCATTCTCACCAATCTTCTCTTCTATCCTTTTGTTTTTTGTCCTCCCTTCACTCCCCAAGAGTCCATTCCACTCCAAAATACCAACACTCCTTATCAATGTCCATGACACTTCTTCATCTTTCAAGGAGTGCAACACAAATCTCCTTCCTCTATCCAAGAATGTGTAAGTGTTCTTTGCTCCATCATGGAGGTTACGTTTACTTATCTGCTATGCTCTCCCAAGGATCAAATGAAAATCCACTATGGGAATGATGTCACACCATAGGATGTCCTCATGTGGCCCAATGCTAAAGTGCACTTGTGCTTTCTCTGTCACCTCAGGTTGGTCTTCCACATTAATCCCATGTGCCCTATATGGCCTCTCATGTAGTATCCTTGGAAAATTCAACTTCTGAACCATCTCAATGGAAACAAAATTTGAAAACACACTATTTGAAACTATAACTTTACAAACTTTGTTTCTGCACTTACAATGTGTCTTGAATATGCATGGCTCCACAATGTACCTTGCATCCAAATCTGCATTGATGATCACCATCTTTTTTATATCCCTCTGATGTCAGAAAAAATTTTCTCCACACTTCATCTACAATCTAGGATTCATTCAACTTCGAACCACCACCTTGGAATGCTCTTTAAAGGATAATTCAACTTTAAGGGTTCAACAAGGGATTCTAGGTCTTCAAAATCTCAGATTGTCTTCTCCCACTCTTCTCCCAAATAGATCCTGAAGAGCAGAGGACAATTAGGATATTCAAGGCTATGAAGAATGAGTAGCATAAGGTGAGGGAAGATATCCCTATGTATGATGGAAGTCTGAAAGAAGAAGAGATTTTGGACAAAATAGCAATAATAGAGGAGGTTCTTCAATGAGGGGAAGATGAGGAAGGACAAATCAGGTTTGGGAAGAAAAGGACAAAGGATTGAATAGGACAATGCTGCACAGTCCTAGAAATGTAGACTTTTTGGATTTGAACTATCTTCAAATAGGTATAGTCAAGTGTCCTATTGAAGGGCAGCCAGTAAACAACCATGTTCAGATGTGGACGTTTGGTGGGCAGAAAGAACTAATTGTCAAGGCACAATACTCCTAAAGTATAGGTTCAAACTTAGACATCCAATGCCAGGACTAATTCTTGGGACAAGAATCCTTTCAAAGGCGGTGAACATGGTGCAGGGGCACCTAGAACATCCAAAGACTACCAAGAGTCCATAATGACAACCATGCACCTAATGAAATCTAAAGACATCAATTGGAATGTATTGGCACCTATAATGGCCTATAAGGTCATTCCATGCAATGCAAATGGAAAATATGCAATAAGTCTTAAAAGGCCTAATAGGCCTTAGGACCAAAATAAGAGCCTAGGATGGTATTTGGTGTTACAAGTTTATAATAGTTTAGATTTGATTTTAATAATGCTTAATAAGTTCATTTGGGTCACATTTCAAAGTCTTAAGGCTTCATTATCTTTAAAATTTTCAAAAACTCCAAATTTGTAATGTTGCAATTCAAAAATTTGAAATGCAACGGTTATTAGAAAATGGAGGGAATTGGATTTTGTTATGTTTTAGTGCAAACTAATCCATCCAATTGATTGGGATTGGCTGGGCTAGTTTCTAGGAGTCCATCAAATATGCCAAAGTTTCATTGTATGACAGAAGAGGTCTAGTGTATGGATTGTATTGAGTTTTTGATAAATAAACTTCTTTCAAATGCAATTTCCTTGAGTTCTTAGAGTGATTTTGGATTCATTTTGTCATTGTCTTACATTTCAATGCATTTGGAATAGTTAGATATTGATCCTAGACCACATCTATGCATTCGTGAGGTTTGTATTTTTGTATTCCAAACTAAGCCAAACAATTAATAACTAACTATTACCGGTTACATGGAGGTTGTAAACTAGTTGGAGAGGCTTATTAGAGCATGGATGTGTATGTTTGAGACACAGGGGAGTAAGGGAAGATATAAGAATCAATAAATGCCAAAGAAACAATGTAACATACTTGGGTTTTTAATGAAATGTAAATTATTCTCCAACAGACCCTATCATTTCCCGTGAGGGTACAGTTAGAATCCTTATTGATTTATTTCTTCTTTCATGAATGGTATGCATAGAGATGGATTGGTGTAGTATGGTTATATATTTATACTGAGTTTTTGATAAATAAACTTCTTTCAAATGCAATTTCCTTGAGTTCTTAGAGTGATTTTGGATTCATTTTGTCATTGTCTTAAATTTCAATGCATTTGGAATAGTTAGATATTGATCCTAGACCACATCTATGCATTTGTGAGGTCTGTAAATTTGTATTTTTAATTAATTAATTCTGACTGGTAGAGTAGGTTTAGGCATTCCTTTGATAGTTTTGTGAGTTTCCAATTGAATATGGTCATTCCATGACCTTTGACCATTGTACACATGAAATGATTGACTATTAACATGTACTATAGTTCCTTAATCCATTAGTGTAATGATAAGGAAGAATGTTTGGGTGATCACCATAATTTATAGAGGAAACTTAATGAATTTGCTTGGTATGCTACATCAGTAGCCATTTGGTCTAAAGGAGGAACATAGATTATGATTTGGATCATCTTATAATGATCATCTAATGGTGAAACAACTACCTATTGGACCTAGAAGTGATTGAAGATATGAGATTTAAGAAACCCTTGGATTGAGGGTTTAAAAGTGCTAAATTTGGGGATTTTGGGGTTCTCGGTGGACTGAGCCCTATTCCTTTGAGGTTTGTTCATTTTTAGACATTATTAAAGATTGATGAAGGTTTGGAGTCTTGGGAGTGCAAGGAGTCTATGGTTTCTTTGTCATTTGGGGTCTTTTTAAGCACTTTTGAAGCCATAGTGTGTAGACAGTCACACCTGGTCTAAAAGAGTCCATAGACAGATGATTGTAGAAAGCTGACTGCCCTAGTTTTATGTCAAAAATGGTCTATAAATGACTGTCACATGATTTCCTTCGGATTTCTCCACCAAATGATCTCAGACCGGTTGCAATTGAAAGCTATGACTCTAGGTAGACTTCCTATGGAGTTAGATTTGACATTCCAATCCACACGAAGTTGGCAAAAAGAAAATACCAGTAAAAAAAATGTTAAAAACACAGTTTTCTCAATCTTGTTTGCAATATTTCCTCTTCCAACCTTACAATCATAAACCTAACACTAGTACATTTATAGTGTAACATGATGTGGTGATTCAAAAATTTAGGGTTTTTCAAGTTCATCTCTGAATCAAATGTATATAAACAATGATAAAAAACGTGCCAAAAAATACCAAATACATGATGCCCTAGCACATTGCTCATGGGCCCTAAGTAGGTAACCAATAAAATAATGCCAGACAAATGTAGAGTAAGGAAATCCTTACAGGTAGTCCTTCTTTTACACCAAATCACAGTGGCAACCCTCGTAGGCAGGCAGTCCTCCTTTTACACCAAATCACAGTGGCAACCCTAATAGGCAGTCGGTCCTCCTTTTACTCTCACCAAATAATAGTTCAAACAATCAAAGGCTCCATCTCCTTCGTGTGCTCCAAATTAAAAGAAAAAAGATTTTGTATCTCATTTCATTTGGAGTGCGCTCCAGCTCCTTTGCACACTCCAAATGAAATGAGATACAAAATCTTTTTTCTTTCTAAAGTTATGCCTGTGTTGGTCAAAATTTTGACCTACATTGTATTGGTCAAAATTTTGACTAACATGGGCATGGATTAAAAAAAAAGGAATTTTTCCTTCTATAATCCGACCAACCTAAACCTTTTTAATTGATTGTCAAAAATTTTGGTAGAAAAATGAGGTCAAATGTAGTAGTGCGAGTGAAACAATCATCAAAGGAATGGGCCCACCAATCTGACCACTCCATAATTAGACTTGGTGGCATGATGAAACAACCAAAAAGCCCTGTCAAGATACAACATTGCCAACATGTTACATTTTTTTCTCTATGTGTATGTACACTTGTTGTTGGATTATAGAGAGGGGGGGCGGGTGTAAATCAATAGTCCCAATCACAAATACCTTAACAAATTTTCTTTGATTAATTCGGTAGGAGATCAGTAAACAAACTTCACTAATTTATCGATAATAGTAAATAAATCATTCATAACATGTAACACCAATATTTAATGTGGAAACCCATCTTTGGGAAAAACCACTATGAAATTGTCACCCACTAAGGAAATACTCTTCTAAATTACGCCTGGTTAAGAGTCAATCTGGTTAAAGATTACAATACACACTGTTAGGTGTGACCCGGTCAAGGGATTTACCTCAGATCTATTAGGATCTTCACCTTATTAGGAGTGACCTTGTTAGAGGGCTTCAAACACTCACTACAACATTTGGGGTTGAATTTTGACGCCAATTTGCGAGGATGCTACCATTTGTGTGTGTTTTTTGTGTTTTTTTTGCAAGTGCCCCCGATGTTGTCGTAATAGCAATGGTGGCATCGTAATTTCAACACCCACATGATTATAAACAAAAAAAAAAGAAAAAGAAAGGCTCATTTCTAATTTTCATGATCAAGTTGCGTGCGTGAAGAGGTCCCTAGCTATGGTAGTTGCAACTTTGTACTGGACTTCTGTTGTGAACTGAAGCTTCAAATTGGAAGCTTTGGGTCTTTTGATCTCTCTACATTGATTTGAGGAAGGCATTCAAGTTTCGCTCCTCATCTTCTCTGCATTCTTTGATGTTTATGTGTATTTGCTGTAGATTCAAATGGCATTGTATTTCACTGGTTTCATGCCATGTCTTTTTTATGACCTGTGAGCTTTGAAGCTAGGGCATCCATTTATTACTTGTTTTCTCACTGCTTGGGGCTTGTGAGTTTTGATATGGGTATACATGATGTAAATTTGGTCACTATTTTTCCTTCTCCATGTACAACCTGTGAATTATAGACTAGGGCATCATGTTGGATGTGTTTACTCACATGTTGTGTTCACTACTTCAGCACCATGCTATACTTTTGTTCACTATTACACCCAACTTCTTGAATGATTACAAAGCCCGTGAACAAGCTAGGGCATCATTTGATGTGTGTTTAATTAGATTCTCTGGTTATATTGCTTACTGCTTTTAGAGACCGTGATCCTCATATGGCATCATTGATTTGTTGGTTTTTTGATGCTCGTTGTTTGCTCACTAACTATGTAGCCAATTTTTAAAAGGAGTTTTTGTTTGATATATGAATTTTTTATTTGGGGAAAAAATTATGACAAAGTGCTATCCGAAGCACATATTATACTTATTTTTGTTTGGTTAATGCCCTCTACCTAGGGCACATATTTGTTCAAATAAATATAATATTGGCTCTTAAAATAAGTGTATCCATTCACTAATTTTCTCATTTTTGATCTAGTAAAAATATTATAAAATTCTTAACTATTTTTTTCTAAAACCCTTTTCAGAGTTTGTTTACATACGAGTTTGATGAGAAAAAGAAATAACGGTTATTTTTTATTTGCAAAGACATAATTTTCATTAAGGTTTTGTGTGTGTTAAGATCTTATCTATGATTACCCTAATTTAAGTAGGGTTATCATGTGAAGTTTTTATGATTGGTATCACAGTCTTCTTTGAATGACCATGCATATATTTGGTACAATGCTTTGATCTAAAGTTTTGGATTGGCTAGGAAGTAATTATTAGATATCTTACCCCAATTGAGTTTTGTGAACATAATCAAAGCTTATCCTAGGGTAAATATTTTCTTCTATTCGAAATACAATCAGATTCCAATAATGAAGTCTTGCAAGCAATATGAAAAATAGGTTTATGAATTGATATATTTTATATTTTAAAGATTCTAGATCTAATGAATCTTTAAAATATAGAATGTGTTAGTTTGGAAAATGAAATGTTATATAGTGAAATAGAACAACCCTTTGTAACTTTTCTTCATGTATGATGTATTGTAAGTCCAGTGAGGCATTGTAAGTCCATAAAAATGTTGATAAGGTCAATGAGGCATTTCTTTCAGTGAGACACATATATTATTTGGTGAGGGATATTTTTCAATGAGACAACACATCTAGTGAGGTGTTTGTAAAAAGGATTCTCAATCAAGCCAATGAGGCATTTTGAGTGGTTTTATTCCCCATGAGGGTTTCCACTTGGGACATCTCTTGTATTATGTTTTTTTGTTATCTTTGATGTGTTTGTCTCTCATGTTAATATTCTCATCATGTGTCATTCAGTCGTTAAGCTCATTTGATTTGCATGGTTACCTATTCATTACCTTTTACATTTACATTCATTATAGTTGACCAGTTTGAGTAGATTAGAAAGGTTCTTAAAGTCCTCACTTTTTTTTAATTATAAATATTATCTAAAGTCTTCTGGAATTTTTATACCACTGATTCAATCCCCCCCTCTCTCAATGCTATTGTACTCCAACAATTGGTATTAGAGCCAAACCCTTGAATGTAGTCTAGGGATTTCCTGGTATTGGACTACCTATCCTGGCTAAGTGCAAAAGAAATAGAAGTCAAAAGAATAACATTTGTGTCAAGTCTAGTGAAGTCTTGTCTCAAGAAAAGTCCTTGTCAAATAATTTAGAATGTGATAAAATTATGGTAAAGAACTAGTTGTTTCTCTAGATGTAATCAAAGATATTAAAATGATAAATAAGTTTTTGGTTCAAAGAATTGAAGAATCACATAAAATAATCTTCAAAATGAAATCACAACTTGAAGAGTCAAATCAATATATTACAAATATGAAATTAAAATTGGAAGAATTTAAAAGGAAGGAAGAAGATGCTAGTTTACAGTTACAAAGTGTGGTGGAAGACCATCACAAGTCAAAGACTTAAATCAAAATTTTTGAAACAAAAATTAGAAGAGATGTCCTAAAAATTGAACAAGAATTTTCAATTGGTTTTTTGATGCTTTTTGTTTTCTCACTGATTATGTAGCCTGTGATCTTGATCCTTTGAAGGCTCGTACCCTACTTAGGGCATCACTGCCATCACTATTTTTTGGTGTTTTCTTAGACCCCGTGAGCTATAAGCTAGGACATTACTTGTTGTGTTTAATGCTCACTATTTTCTTGGCATTTGGTTACTGTGTGTGTAAATTTTGTACCTGATCTGTAGACACAACACTTCAGTAAAATATTAGAGGTTAGCAAAAATCAAAATCATGCAAAATTGAAATCTAATTTAACCAAGCGATTTACTGCCTTCTAGTAGGTGTGAGATTAATGTTCTCAGATTGTTATCGAGATCAGTGACCTAGACGACACCTAAACAAAGGATTTGAATGCAATTGATATAGATATGAATTGAATGCAATTAATCTCTATTTTTGAATTTTCAATGCAATAAGAATGATAAAAACTGATATGAATCTATGCTAATATGAAAATTGATATGCTAAAATGATCTAACAATGATATGAAAAAGAATCTAAATGAATGTAAAAAAAAAACAAATTGATCTCACAATAGCCTTGATTCGCAATAAGCTTTGATTCTCCAAATTCCAATTCTTCAAAATAGTTGTGCAATTCATAGATGACTTTGGCAAAGTAAGCTTGCAAAATTATGAGATGAATTATGAAGAGCTAAAGCCTTGGTTTTATAGAAATCCAGGGCTTTGGAGGTGCATGAGAAAAAGCCATAAATCACTCAAATAACTCAGGTTGATTTTTGAGTTATTTTTAAATAATAGATAATTAACTCACAAAAACATGCAAAAGCTAAGTTTTAACTCAAAATAGAGTTTAGCTTTAATTGATAATTGATAGTTGTCTGCTTTTATGATTGTGCATGTTTTATTTATGAATTAATTTAATAATAAAGTGATTTATTTCCAACTTAACTGCTTTTAAAAATAAATAATTGATTTATGGGTTAATCAATTATTTAATCAAACTTTTATTAAAAACTATATTATTAAATAATGACAATTTGCTTTAATTAATTTAATAAGAATTTAATCAATTATTCATAGGATATTGGATTTATTGTCAAAATTAAATAATACAATTAATAATAAATAGAATTAAATTTAATTACATAATTAAGTGGCAAGATATTAAATCTAATTAATTAAATATGAAAATATTCAATTAATCAAACTTAGGATAAATGTGATTTATCGCCAAATAATCATTAAATTAAAGATAATTAAGATAATTAGGAATATTGCTAGGAATATTTCTTGATGCAGAATTTAAGATAATCAATTATGATTCGATGATGTTTAGATGTGCCTTAGATTAGGACTTTGATGTTGATTTCATTCGAATTGTTGATATAGGAGATTAATGAACTTATAGCCCATTTTTGGGGTATTACATTTTGCCCCTCTTTGAATTACTGTGTGAAGTGCAGTGGTT
This sequence comes from Chamaecyparis obtusa, assembly GCA_027943335.1. Taxonomy (NCBI): domain Eukaryota; kingdom Viridiplantae; phylum Streptophyta; class Pinopsida; order Cupressales; family Cupressaceae; genus Chamaecyparis; species Chamaecyparis obtusa. Next base: position 445,836 of record BSBK01005141.1, on the reverse strand, counting down.
CAAAGATAGTCTGTGTTTGATAAAGATATGAAACTGATGTTTGAAATTGATAATTGATATGAGACAGAAGCTGATTGATATTGATTTGATATGGAGATAATAGGTCCTGAATGACCAAGGATAATGTTCACTATAGCAGCAATGAACTGATGATTGCGAAAGAGTGTCAAAACACCTGATTCCAAACCTTAGGATTGCTAAGAAGTGAGTGACCGGTTCTAGACTCGATTGTCTTAGCAGAACTAGTAGGTATCACATCTGAACCCTTCAGTTGCCGAAGAACCAAGGAAAGAACACTATGATCCGATGGTTGCAAAAAGCCGATACAGTTTACAAGATTAGGAGAATACCATATTGATATGGATCTTGATGAATCTGATATGCCTCGAGTGATGATAGATTTGCCCCGAGCGGTGAGGAATTTTTGATGAATTAGTAACTAGACGTGATTGTTGTCTTGATTACTGAGGGAGATATGATTGCCATAAAAATATGATTTCAAATTTGATTACAGACTTTGAATGATATGCAATACCATGCCCCCTTCGGGATTAAAATTGAAATCTGACAAGAAAAGTCAGCGTTGAATGTTCAGAAGCATGTTAATTGATTTGAGAAGTGGTTAAACACATCTGAGAATGCATCTGCATCGTTTAGAGGTCCTAGAAACTAAGTTTGACTAGGTTTGACCATGAGTTGACCATGATTGACCAAGTTAAAATTTTGATAGTTTGATGGAAGATAATCAATTAAGTTGAATATTGGATTTCTGTGATGATTGAAGGTTGCTTATGCAAGTAGTTAATAATATGAATGATCTTAGATTTGAATTTTGATCCCGAAAAAGGATTCTACTTGCTATTTCGTTGGAGGAACCTTTGTGTGAGATTCAGCTCTTGTTAGATTTGAAGATGCGAGTGGAGAATTGTTTAAGCATTGAAATTCGTTTAGCCATTGTCAGATCATGCAAACATGCAAAATGCAAAGAGACATGCAAAATGAAATGCAACTTAAGACCTAGGACCTAGTCACTGATCATATGTCGATTTGTTATCATCATTGAAATTTTAGGTAGCCGGATAAATCAATACAATGCCCACTAGTTATGGAACCATAGACATATGAATATCGATTTGTATGCGCAAGAATCAATACAACACCCACTAGCTAGGCAACCATGGACATATGAATATTGATTTTGTTTTTGAAATGTCAGATTAGATATAAGCACCAAGGCATAAACGCCAGGATGACCTGAATATCATGTCCATTTTGATATAGCAATTTGTATAAGCATCAAAACATGAACATTGTGATGACCTGAATATGCCTTGCGTGACAAACACATCAAACAGTCAAGAGATCATTCCAAATCTAGTGTGAATTACCCGTAGTGACCTTTTATCATTCACATCCTTAGGTAAGATCATGTTTCACAGTAGGAGAAAGAACTCACTCAAAAAGACAATAGTTAGATCAAACTTCCTTGAATTTTCTGGGTATCAATGGTCGAGGTACGCATGGCCATCCAATTCAAGATAGAGGCTCTTACAGTCAAACACCATTTCAATCCAAAATTTCCAAAGTTGTTAGATTTTCACATACAAGAAGAAAATAAAGAAAAGATTATGCCCCCAATCATCACTCTCTAAATCCTATAAAGGACATCATCGAAGAGCTCAAAGGGACACAATATGCAAAAATATAATGCGAATCAGTAAGCATACAAGGAGATAAAAGCATGTAAAAAAGCATAGATTGTTTTCAGTTTGTGTTTGATGTTGATTGCATTGTTGTAGATGCAAAATCTTTTTTGGAGACAAGACAGACTTGACTGACTCAAATGAAGCTTCAAAGGACTCTGACTGGATATGACACGTCTTAGAGACACCAGAGACCATATGATATGACATTGATTACCCCCAAGTGTTAAGCATTGATAAGATACAAACGCTTGAGCTGATTGGTGTACAAATCGACTTATTGAAAATTGGAAATGCAAAAACAAACCGAGAGATATGTACAAACTAAAGCAAGACTAAAAGTTGGGAAAGACCAAGATTGTGCTGATAGATGGAGCGTGTTGAAACAAGTGGCACCCGTTTGCCGGGTTTTCACCATCTTGGCAGAGATTCTATTTTTGCTACCAAGGCGCCTGTTTCCAGGTTTTCACCAAGGCACTTTTTCTCTTTTTTCATTTTTTATTTTTTTTTTGAATTTTTGATATTTTTTGATTTTTTTGAATTTTGGATATTTTTTGATATTTTTTGAATTTTTGATATGTTTTGATTTTTTTGAATTTTTGATATTTTTTAATTTTTAAAAGATTTTTTTAGGACTTTTTCTAATTTTTTCAAGACATTTTACCATAGACTGAATGCCTTAGGCATAGAATTTCTTCAGATGGAGAATGTTGATTGGTTCTCGGAGATGTTCTCCTTCAGTTGTTGAGAGTTGATAGGCACCAGAGCCAAAAGTAGTAGTGATTACAAAGGGACCCAGCCAGTTGAGTTCGAACTTCCCCTTGTGTTCTCGATGGGATTGATTTTTAGGATTTTCTCTCAAGACTAGATCGCCAACCTGAAATTCTCTATGTCTGACTTTCTTGTTGTAGCCTCTAGACATTCTCTTCTGATATACTCTGAGATGATCATACACTGCTTGTCTGCGCTCATCTAATAGTTCAAGTTCTTGCAACCTAGACACTCTGTAGTCATCATCAGTTACTAGACCATACATTCTGATTCTGAGTGATGGGATTTTAACCTTAATAGGCAGTACCGCTTCAGACCCATAAAGTAAAGCAAAAGGTGTAGCCCCAGTAGGTGTTCTGATACTTGTTCTGATACTTGTTCTGATACTTGTTCTGATATTTATTCTAATACTTATTCTGATACTAGTTTTGATACTTATTCTGATACTGGTTCTGATACCGGTTCTGATACTTGTTTTGATATTTGTTCTGATACTTGTTTTGATATTTATTCTGATACTCATTCTGATACTGGTTTTGATACTTATTCTGATATTGGTTCTGATACTGGTTTTGATACTTGTTCTGATACTGGTTTTGATATTGGTTCTGATACTTGTTCTGATACTTGGTTCTGATAATTGTTCTGATACTTGGTATACTTGATAGCATCTTTTTCCATTTCAAACTCCCAAGAAAGATCATATCGTGCAGTCCCCAATGTCTAGCAAGGTGGAGAACAAAAGAGATTGGCAAGCTGGTGGAAGAGATGGAAGATAAGAGAATGAAAAAGAATGAAAGGAAGAAATCCTCAAGGTAAAACTCCTCAAGAATACTCAAGCTAGGGAAAAATTGTCATGTAAAGCGCATTTGGACAAGCAATGAAAGGCCATCATAGGATAAGTCACAAAAGTGTAATGCTAAAGAAGGAAAGGATGTAGTCCAAAAGAGTAGACATGTCAAGAGGCTTCATAGCACTGTGTTTTACTCTTTTTTATTTTATTTTATTAGATCAAGACCAAAGGGGAAATGATAGCGAAAGACTAAAATGAATGGAGGAAAATAAATATGAAGGGAATGAAAGAAAGATCATCATCAGACAACTCACAAAATAGCCAAATGTTCGTGTATAGATCAACATTGTCAAGATCAAAGAGAGAAGATGGAATGGATGAAATATGTAGAAGAACTACGCATGATGCCTGATTGCTAGGTTTTCATCATGGTACTTATCCAAGGTGCCACAAGGGATTGGTTTTCACCATAGGATGAATTTATTTCTCTTTACTTTTGCTACCAAAATGCCTGTTTCCAAGTTTCCACCAAGACACATTTTTAATTTTTTTGTTTAAATTTTTTTTTTTTTTTTGGAAGAAGGCAAGCTTTTTAGATAGTGCTCCTTGAAAGGATAAACCATGATATGCCAAGGATTCAAAATGATATGCTCAAAGATGCTGATAAAGAAAGGAAGATAGAAGAGAAAAATGGAGGATAAGGTTTTATGTAAAGCGAGTGAAGTTGGAAGATAGGAGGAATAGGCAAATGAGGAAAAAGGATAGAAGGTAGAAGGATAACGAATGGAAGGATTGTGAAAGGGTAAATGGAAAGGAAGGAAAGATCAACATCAACACACACCTTGAAGGGTGGCGAGAGGCTGGAGAAAATGTGAATGAAGGAATACGTGAAGGAATATGGCGTATGGATAGTAGAGGTTGTGGTTTAGGCGCATGGAATGGAAGAATATTTTTGGAGGGAAATGAAGTGGAAGCCTTTGGAAGCTTGAATGTCAACTTCACTTTTTTCTCAACACCAGACTCTTTCAAGAGAGACTTCAGAATCCATATAGCCGTAGGATTTTTATTTCTTTTTGATGATCTAGAGAGAATATCTTCAATGATAGATTTTGGAACCCATACTTGTCTTGTAGTTTTTTTTCTTAGATATCTCTTTTGACTTTATGCCTCTGTGTCGTTTAGAGGAGACATGATGATTTTCTTTTTTGGATGGATTCTTGTATTGCTTCTTTTTCTTGTATTGAACATTCAAGTTACTTCCAAAAGACTTGGGACTTGTGGAAGAAGAAGGAGGATATGACTAGTTTAGATGGGTGGGTGGATGAAAAAGATTCAAGGGTATGCATCTATGTTGATCTTGAGGAAAGATAGGAGATGGAGGTATGTAAGGACCCAAGATGGATGGTGAATTAGGAGAGTTAGGAGGGGAAAGTGAAGGGACATAAGGACCCAAGATGGAAGGCAGACGTGAAGCTCTTAATATTGGTGGAAGAGGTCTGAGGATGGAAGTGAAAGACGCAAAAGGATAATCAATAAGTTCATCAGCATCTATATGACAACCAAGGATATCAACATCTTCAGAGTGAGCATTAGAATTTTTAATAGAATTGTGGACATCTTGAATAGGAGCACCTTCTTTGATAGGATTGTTCAAAGCTTGCAAAGACTCAGGAAGAGTAGAAAGTGGAAATGAACATGGAGTGGTAGAACAAGAAAATAGAAGACTTTGATCTTGACAAGGATCTTTGGAAAGCATAAGTGTATAATTTTTCTTTTGATTTTCAATAGGCTCAACATTGGAAGTAAAAACACTATTTTTAACAACCTTAATGAAAGTATCATCTTTGGAAAGCACAAGTGTAGTAAGGTTATTTTGATTGTCAATAAGCTCAACAGTGTAAGTAGTAGCTTGATCTTGCTTAGGAGAAGACTTAAGACATGATGAAATGCATGAAAAAGGGTGTACAAAATCAAAAGAACCATGAAGTGGATAAGAGACATTGGGAAAAGGAGTGGATGACATGGAGGGTTCTTGATCTTGATCTTTCTTTATGTTCTTTTCTTTATCATTTTTAGAGTCCTCTTGACATTGAGCCACTTCTAAGGACAAGGAAGCATGTTGGGATTGTATGGATGACTTTGGAAGAGATGGTGGAGGACTAGCTGAAGTAGGAATTATAGCATATGAAGGCTTAGGCTCTTTAGGTTTATCATTATTGAAAGTATTTGCAGCCAAGTGAAGGTTAGCTTGAGTTTCTTTAAGAGGTAGCCCTGGAGGATAACTATAGGGAACCGTATGAAAAGTATCAGGGCTTGTGTCAGATGAAGGTTCTGTGAAAGATTTGAAAGACTCAGAAGCTTTAGGAAATGTACGGGTATTGGAGGAAGTGGGGGATGGAAGGGAACCATCACAAGACAAAGGTCCAAAATTAAAATGATCTTGCTTGAGAGTGTAATCTTTATTTTTAGCCTGAGAGTTCTTAGAGGAGAGATCCTTATAGTATTGACGTTTCAAATCAGCATGGTACATTTTATATTCCTCAATAGAAGTAGATGTATCATCTAGATATTGTCCACAAAAGCCATCAAAATATCTTTCAAAATTAGAACCATATGGATTACCATCACGATCTATCCAATGTGATAGCCCATTTGTAGTAAGCAGGAACACACGACGGGAAGGACTCTTAGGAACAGAGGTGTCATAGGTATCATTACATTGTCTGTGGTCATAGTCATCATAGTCTCCAAAGCTGGATGTGTCACTCTCCGTGGAAGAGGTATTATAAGGGTTGTCACATTGCTCACATTTTTTCTGAGGGCATGGTGACATGTACAAGTCTTTATCAAATGGAAAAGAGTATAGAGATTCCATGGAGAACTCTTTAGGTTCCTTTTCTTTCTTAAGATTGTTAAGTTCAACTTGCATAGCTTGTAGCTGCTCCATCATAGTGGTGATTAGAGCTTCTTCCTCTTGTGTACTGATTTTTTGAGACATGTGTACTAATTCTCAATGGCTACTGCTCTATTCCTGACACAATGATTTGTTTGATAGATTCTGGAAAAAAGCTAAATATTTGGCAATTCTAACAATTTTCTGACAACTCTTCAAAATTTTCCAAACAACACTCTGCAAACTCGTACGATAGTGGGTATGCTATGAAACGACAGTTGCAAAACTCATATGATAGTTGGATAGTAATGAAACGACAGTTGAAAATCTCATATGACAGTTGCAAGATTTTGACTTTGAGAATTTGCTGGCATGGAAACTCGTACGACACTGGGTACTCAATCATACGATAGATGGGTTGTAATGAAATGACACTTGGAAAAAATCATATGACTTTTGACTTCCTGAAATAATTTTTGACTCCATAAAGGATTTTACGTCAATTTTTGCAAAATTTTGAGTTTACAGATTCGGATTGTTTGCAAATTTCAATGTCTAGATTTGAGGATTGTAACAGATTTGTTCATTTTCAGTAACCAGATAGATAAACAAGCATGCAAAATAGCAAGCACATGATTTCAAGCATGTCTGAAAACAATGAACAAGGGCAAAAGCAACCTTGCGCATGAACAATCAAGTGACTTATTCATTCTAATCCTCAGAAGCGCTAATTGTGTATGTTTTTAAAAAATGTTTTGCAATAACGCACATATACCCTATAAAATGAAAATTTAGCCTCGCTAGGGTTTTTAGTAATGGTTTGACTCTGCAACTTTTATGATCCAAAGGGGTGAACTCCAATCCCGGTGCACCAAGGTTTTGACACAGTCCGAGAACTTAATCTTCAGGAGCTACTAGGGAGATCTGACAACCCAACAATGAACCATACCCGTGGAGATTTCTTCCACAAGGACATTTATATAGCGGCTGTCACTACCATGGTGAAAATGGCTATTACCGCTTGAGGTTCCATCAACACAGTTTGCCCTATGAAAGGGTTGTCCAATATGGTTAACCCTCTCTAAAGATGACTCACAATAGTATACCACAAGGGGACTTGGCTCCAAATCCAAGGTTTTTGACACCTTTTCACTTTTAACCCAAACAAAGCAAACAGATTAATCCGACATGCTAAGACAAAGTTTTGCTTCACCAAGGTCTATGATGCCAACTCCATGTGATCTATCAACCTCTCCGAGGAGAGAATGTATCAATCAATAAGAGAAGGTGCACTAACCAATTTTAATTCATCAAAGCTCGTGATGTCAACCCCACGTGATCTATCAACCTCTCCTGGGAGAGAATGTATCGATCAACAAGAGAAGACACACTAACCAAGTTGAATGTGAAACACACTAAGTATCCTCCCTACCTACAAGGATTCTGTCATCAAGGAAGATTTCGCTAGGAATCCAATCTCTCAAGAATCATGAATAGTGTTCATAGGGCCTAATTACTATGTAAGCACAGATATATTCCCGAAAGCAAATCTACCAAAAGTACCCAAAAAGTAGAAAGAGGAACACTTAACGCTTAAAGTAAATATGAGATGAGTCCACAAGGTGGAACACTTAACACCTCACACAAGCTGAAAATGAGTCCCCAACTTAGAAAACAAGTGAGTTCCTAAAAGCACAAAAGGGTTGCCAAGTGGAACACTTAACGCTTCTGTCCTGTTGACCCCTCCCCTTTATGGCGCTGAGATTGCAACCACGGGGCGGAAATGAGGAGCCAATGGATTAGCGAGTCCAATAACCTAAGATAGAAATCAAGATCAATAAAAAGTATCTAAGACTACTTAATGAATCTTTAAGGGGTCACAACCTAGTATCAATTATGCAAGTGTGTAAAACAAAAGCATGAAAAGAATCACCCAAGCTAGACACACGAGAGATTTATTTTAAGTCCCAAATTAAAATGTCATTATATGAAGGAGAATACCTGGGATCCTTACATGCGCTTAGTAGATTTTACTTGATTTTTAACAATATTTGTTGAGCTTTACTATGCAAGCAAGCTACAAACTCTCCAACAAGCCAACAAGCAAACAAGATATGCAAGGTATATTCAACTTATGAAAACCCTAGGGTTAGATCTAAAAATAAATTTTTAGGAGCAATAATAACTAGAAATTAATCCAAATGACAACTCATATCATGCATTGAATCATATGAAAAATAAGTGCATACCCATCACAAAATTTTAATTTTTTTGCACTGCATTTGACCTAGTCAACAAGATCTGATTTTTTTGATATGATTTTGTCCACAAAAATAGAAATTTAGAATAGAGACCCCTACTAAAAAATAGAGAAATTTCCAAAAATACAAAAATTTTAAAAAAATCTCTTCATTTGTGTCCTAACGACCTGTTTTATCAAAATAGACTAGTTTTTGTAAATTGACTATTTGAGCTATGATATCATATCCAAATTTAAAACAAAAAGAATAAACCCCCCATAGAATTTAAAGAGCTTTCTGAAAATATAAAAATTTCTTAAAAATATGCTGATTTGCGTCAGATATTAATTTTTTTAGAATTTTAAGAAAAAATTATTAAAAATTTGAAACATCTCAAAAAATTATAATTTTTTTACTGTAGCTTCCTTGATATGTCACCAACTTGAAAAAAAAATTTTAAACCAAAAATCCAAGCCGTTTGAGAGATAAAATTAAATCTTTAAAACTTTAGGGCTTTAGCTCCAAAAAAAAAATCAAAACCAGCATGTAAAGGTGGGTTGCCCCACGGTGGGTGCCAGAAATGTGTGTGTGAATTTTGTACCTAATCTGTAGACACAACACTTCAGTAAAATATTAAAGGTTAGCAAAAATCAAAATCGTGCAAAATTGAAATCTAATTTAACCAAGCGATTTACTGCCTTCTAGTAGGTGCGAGATTAATGTTCTCAGATTGTTATCGAGATCAGTGACCTAGACGACACCTAAACGAAAGATTTGAATGTAATTGATCTAGATAGGAATTGAATGTAATTAATCTATATTTTTTAATTTTCTATGCAATAAGAATGATAAAAATTGATATGAATCTATGCTAATATGGAAATTGATATGCTAAAATGATCTAACAATGATATGAAAAAGAATCTAAATGAATGTAAAAAAAAAAAAAAATTGATCTCACAATAGCCTTGATTCACAATAAGCTTTGATTCTCCAAATTTCAATTCTTCAAAATAGTTGTGCAATTCGTAGATGACTTTGGCAAAGTAAGCTTGCAAAATTATGAGATGAATTATGAAGAGCTAAAGCCTTGGTTTTATAGAAATCCAGGGCTTTGGAGGTGCATGAGAAAAAGCCATAAATCACTCAAATAACTCAGGTTGATTTTTGAGTTATTTTTAAATAACAGATAATTAACTCACAAAAACATGCAAAAGCTAAGTTTTAACTCAAAATAGAGTTTAGCTTTAATTGATAATCGATAGTTTGATGCAGGAGCATCCTGGGTGTAAGAGCAATCTTGCATCACCCAAAAATATTTCTATTTTTATTTTCAATAAGGGCTATTTTGTGCAGAGCTGCTATTTATGGAAAGTTACTATTTTTGGTAATTTTTGTATGTGCTCAGAATGATCTGATTTCTTTCTTGGAGGTTGATTTTGGTCATATAAGTCTGCCAGTAAAGTTTCATTGCCAGATCAAGTGTATATTGGAAGATATTGAAGATTTTCGGTATTGGCAGCAGGGTACAGAAACTTTGAACTCAGTTTTGAAGGCTTTAGAGGCCCCGCATGAGGTCAAAAATTTGGGTGATGGGCGCTTGCGTGGGTCAAGCCTGTAGAGCGCTTCGTGGCGTTTCTGAAATGGGGTTATAATAGCCGATCGGGTCAACTGGTGATGACTTATGGTCTTCGGAAGTTGGGCCACCCGAAATGGCGAAAAATAATTTTCTTCAAAATTTCTGTTCGGGTTTCAAAGGTTATCTTGAGCTGACTATGATGTAATAAAATGTAAAATAAAATAATTCTAAGTTTGGTCGGCCTTATTGGCTAAAATTCTGGAACCTTCCCAGGCGGTGGAAAATTGCCTATATAAGGAAGGCTGTATTATTGTCTTAGGCAGTTCAGAATAGTTCTGGGTAATAGTTCGAGGCTTTTTCCTATAGAATATTGTAAGGGAATGCCCATGTGGCTTGCATATTATAATTCTGAAAGTTTGTAATTCCACATTTGTGGAGATAATAAGAAGCCAATTTTTTTGTTCTTGCATATTATTGTTGTTGTTTCTCTTTTTCTGTTATGTGTTTGTGGTATTAAGGGGAGCACCCTTCATCAAGTGGTATCAGAGCAGGAGTTCTTGAGTGTGTAAACAGATCACCGACTGTGAGGCAGTTTGCACCAGGACCGTGGCTAGGGTTTCAGCGCGCATCGCGAAAATGCCTCCACGAAGGGAACGTGGCGGAAGAGCTGGTGTTGTAACACCTGAGGTTAGAGAGCTACAGAAACAAGTGCGAGCATTACAAGAAGAGATTTGTAGAGGAATGAATCTTAATGTCAGAGATGAAAGCGAGGATGAAACCGAAGAAGAATATGAAGCAGGAGAAGTTGAAATTGTGAACCAGGAGGAAGAAAGACTTTTTCGGGCCATTTCCAAGATTGGGAAAAAACCTAAGATTGAGGTTCCTACATTTTCTGGAAATCTTAACCCAGAGGAATTGATTGACTGGATCAATGAATGTGAGGAATATTTTGAGTACGAAGATGTTGACGATCCTAATAGGGTCAAATTTGCGAAGGCCAGACTGAAAGGTCATGCGAAGATCTGGTGGCAAGAAATTCAATTGGAGCGAAATAGAAGAGGGAAAGATAAAATCACGAGATGGGATCAGATGGTGGATAAATTGAAGCGACAATTCATTCCTGTTGATTATGAGCTTGACCTACTGAAGAAAATGCAAAGTTTGAAGCAAGCAGGAAAATCTATTCAGGAGTATACAGAGGAGTTCTATCGACTCCTCATCAGAACAGGCCATGCCGAAGCTGATAAGGAGAAAGTTGCCCGATACCTTAATGGGTTAAGGCCAAGCATTTAGGAGGAGTTGAATCTGGTTCAAATGAACAGTATTGAAGAGGCATACCAATTTTCCCTAAAAGTAGAGGAAAAGCTGAACAAGAAGTTCAAGAGTAGACAAAACGGAAGAGGTCGCGGTGGACGATCTGGTGGACGGTCATATGGTGGCCGAAATGAAGATCCGAAAAAGAAGGATGAGGCCAGTAGCAGTCAAAATCAGTGAGGAAATAATTTCAATCGCTTCCAGGATCAGAATAATAGAGATCAGAGAGGAAGAGGAAGAGGACAAGGATCCGGAAGAGGTGGCTTCCGTGGAACATGTTTTCACTGTGGAGAAGAAGGTCATAGGGCATTTGAATGTCCTCATCGCCAAGGCAGAACAGACAGAAGAAATGAAGGCCAGGCCAGAGTTGCACATGTAGATGAAGATGCCAGATCATCAAATTCTGAAGATGCTGAAAGAGGAGAAACGTTGATTAACAGAAGACTCCTGTTGAGTGGTGAGAATGAACCTGAGCAAAGGAGGAGCCTGTTTCGCACCAGGTGCAAGTGTGAAGGTAAATGTTGTGATGTGATCATTGATAGTGGAAGCACTGACAATTTGGTGTCAGAAGAGATGGTGACAAAGTTGAAGCTCAAGAGACAGAAACACCCACATCCATATCGGATTGCCTGGGTACAGGATGACCACAAGGTCATGGTCAATGAACAATGCCTGGTGAAGTTCAAGATTGGGGGATACCAAGATGAGGTATTGTGTGATATCATATCTATGGATGCATGTCATATGTTGTTGGGTAGACCATGGCAGTTTGACAGATGTGCTGTACATGATGGTTGTGCGAATACCTATTCCCTGACAAAAGATGGAGTGCGGCATAAGCTAAAACCATTGAAGGAGACTGAAGAAAAGGTATGTGGTAATGCAAGGATAACTTTTGTTGATGGAAGAAATTTCCTAGATGGTATGAGGCATGAGCATGTATGTTTTGCTTTAATTCCAAAAGCTGGTAAAGAGAAAGTAGAAGATGTTCCTGTAGAAGTTGTAGATTTGTTGAATGAGTTTCAGGATATTGTATCCGATAACGTGCCTGATGGATTACCACCAGTCAGGAAGATCAGTCATCAGATGGACTTGATCCCAGGAGTGAGTTTGCCAAATAAGGCAGCACACAGAATGACACCTGCAGAAAGTGAGGAGTTGAACAGACAAGTACATGAACTGTTACAGAAAGGATTGATCCGTGAGAGTCTGAGTCCCTATGCTGTACCAGCGGTATTAGCACCAAAGAAGAATGGAGAATGGAGGATGTGTACAGATTCCAGAGCAATAAACAAGATCACAATCAAGTACAAGTTTCCATTGCCACGAATGGATGATATTATGGACTGTTTGAGTGGAGCTGTGTATTTCTCAAAGATAGATCTGAAAAGTGGATATCATCAGATTCAGATCAGAGAAGGAGATGAATGGAAGACTGCCTTCAAGACAAAGGAAGGACTATATGAGTGGTTAGTCATGCCTTTTGGGCTAACCAATGCACCGAGCACTTTCATGCGGCTCATGAACGAGGTTCTGAAAGAATTTCTGGGTAAGTTTGTCATTGTTTACCTAGATGATATTTTGATCTTTAGTAAGACATTGGATGAGCATATGATGCATATTCGTATGGTATTTGAGAAGTTGAGAGAAGAGAAATTATTGATTAATTTGAAGAAGTGCAATTTTGTGAAGAAAGAGTTGGTGTATTTGGGATTTGTAGTTTCAGCAGAAGGTCTAAAAATGGACCCAGAGAAGGTACAGGCTATCCTTGAATGGCCTACTCCGAGGAGTGCTACTGAGGTAAGATCTTTTCATGGTCTAGCTAGCTTTTACAGAAAGTTTATCAAAAATTTTAGCAGTATTTGTGGACCCTTGACTGAAACAATGAGAGGGGATAGAAAAGAGTTTAAGTGGACTAAAGGAGCAGAAAAGAGTTTTCAATTATTAAAACAAAAAGTTATAGAACAACCTGTTTTAGCACTTCCAGATTTCAATAAGGTGTTTCAAGTAGATTGTGATGCTAGTGGTACTGCAATAGGAGCTGTTATGAGCCAAGAAGGTAAACCTGTTGCTTATTTCGGTGATAAGTTAAATGATGCCAAGAGGAAATATTCTGTTTATGATCAAGAATTTTATGCTATAGTTCAGGCATTAAAGAAGTGGAGACATTATCTACTTCCTAACGAGTTTGTTTTGTATACTGATCATCAAGCTTTGCAATATTTGAATAGTCAAGGAAAATTGAATCAAAGGCATTTGAAATGGGTTGAGTTTTTGCAGAGTTATACATTTGTTTTGAAACACAAGAGTGGAAAGTCTAATAGGGTTGCAGATACTCTTAGCAGAAGGCAACTATTGCTGACAGAAATGCAGATTGAAGTGGTTGGGTTCAAGGAACTCAAGAATTTGTATCCAGAGGATCCTGATTTTGGTGAAGCTTGGAAAGCTTGTACAGAACCTGTTACTCTAGACAGGACGAAATGGTTGGATTTCATCATCCAGGATGATATGCTATTCAGAGGGAGTCAGTTGTGCATTCCACGAAATTCCATGAGGGAGAATCTCATCAAGGAGAAGCATAGCGGGGGATTGGCTGGACATTTTGGTCGTGATAAAACCCTTGGTTTGGTTAGAGAGAATTATTATTGGCCACAGTTGCAGCAAGATGTGAAGAAGTTTGTACAGAGTTGCAGAGTATGTCAAATGGCAAAAGGAGTGAAGCAGAATACAGGGTTGTACCAGCCATTGCCTGTACCAGAGAAGCCTTGGGAGGATATCAGCATGGACTTTGTTCTTGGTTTACCGAGGACTCAGCGGGGACACGATTTAATTTTTGTGGTAGTTGACAGATTTTCAAATATGGCACATTTTATTCCCTGCAAGAAGACTAATGATGCTGTTCATATAGCAGAATTGTTTTTCAGAGAAGTAGTGAGACTTCATGGTTTGCCAAAGACCATAGTTTCAGATCAGGACACTAAGCTTGTTGGATATTTCTGGCGTACGTTGTGGAAGAAGTTGAAGACAGATTTGAAGTTCAGTTCATCACATCATCCACAGACTGATGGACAAACAGAGGTGGTGAATAGGAGTTTGGGAAATTTGCTGAGATGTTTGGTTGGAGATAAGCCAACGGGATGGGATTTGATTTTACCACAGGCAGAATTTGCATACAATAATTCTATCAACAGGAGCACTGGTAAATCACCATTCCAGATTATATATGGAAGTAGTCCAAGAAATGCATCTGAATTGAGAAAGATAGATAAAGGAGAAATAAGTAGTGCTGAAGCTGAGGATTTTACAGAACACTTGAAGAACATCCATGAAGAGGTGAGAAAGCATATTACCAAGATGAACGCACAGTATAAGGCTAAGGCAGATGAGAAAAGGAGGTATAAGGAATTTCAGGTTGGTGATGAAGTCATGGTTCATTTGCGGAAGGAGCGGTTTCCAGTTGGTACATATAACAAGTTGAAAATGAAGAAGTTTGGACCATGTAAGATACTGAAGAAACATGATTCAGGAAATGCATATGAGGTAGAATTGCCTACCGAGCTAAATATTTCACCAGTGTTTAACATTTTAGATCTGATAGAGTATCATGAAGGAGGTGTTGAAGATGAGATCACAGCAGCACAGTGGAGTATTCCAGCAACTAGTTCAGACACTAAGGAGATCGAAGATATACTGGACAGTCGTGTTGGCAGAAGCACAAGGAACAGGACATATGAAGAATATCTGGTCAAGTGGAAAGGACGACCTGTTGAAGATTCATCATGGTTGACAAAGGAGGAGGTTAGCCATCTTGGTTTTCCTCTACACACCTGAGTCGTGACAGGGTCACTTCTCAAATTACCTCGGGTGTCTGATGCAGGAGCATCCTGGGTGTAAGAGCAATCTTGCATCACCCAAAAATATTTCTATTTTTATTTTCAATAAGGGCTATTTTGTGCAGAGCTGCTATTTATGGAAAGTTACTATTTTTGGTAATTTTTGTATGTGCTCAGAATGATCTGATTTCTTTCTTGGAGGTTGATTTTGGTCATATAAGTCTGCCAGTAAAGTTTCATTGCTAGATCAAGTGTATATTGGAAGATATTGAAGATTTTCGGTATTGGCAGCAGGGTACAGAAACTTTGAACTCAATTTTGAAGGCTTTAGAGGCCCCGGATGAGGTCAAAAATTTGGGTGACAGGCGCTTGCGCGGGTCATGCCTGTAGAGCGCTTCGTGGCATTTCCGAAATGGGGTTATAATAGCCGATCGGGTCAACTGGTGATGACTTATGGTCTTCGGAAGTTGGGCCACCCGAAATGGCGAAAAATAATTTTCTTCAAAATTTCTGTTCGGGTTTCAAAGGTTATCTTGAGCCGACTATGATGTAATAAAATGTAAAATAAAATAATTCTAAGTTTGGTCGGCCTTATTGGCTAAAATTCTGGAACCTTCCCAGGCGGTGGAAAATTGCCTATATAAGGAAGGCTGTATTATTGTCTTAGGCAGTTCAGAATAGTTCTGGGTAATAGTTCGAGGCTTTGTCCTATAGAATATTGTAAGGGAATGCCCATGTGGCTTGCATATTGTAATTCTGAAAGTTTGTAATTCCACATTTGTGGAGATAATAAGAAGCCAATTTTTTTGTTCTTGCATATTATTGTTGTTGTTTCTCTTTTTCTGTTATGTGTTTGTGGTATTAAGGGGAGCACCCTTCATCATAGTTGTCTGCTTTTATGATTGTGCATGTTTTATTTATAAATTAATTTAATAATAAAGTGATTTATTTTCAACTTAACTGCTTTTAAAAATAAATAATTGATTTATGGGTTAATCAATTATTTAATCAAACTTTTATTAAAAACTATATTATTAAATAATGACAACTTGCTTTAATTAATTAAATAAGAATTTAATCAATTATTCATAGGATATTGGATTTATTGTCAAAATTAAATAATACAATTAATAATAGATAGAATTAAATTTAATTACATAATTAAGTGACAAGATATTAAATCTAATTAATTAAATATGAAAATATTCAATTAATCAAACTTAGGATAAATGTGATTTATCGCCAAATAATCATTAAATTAAAGATAATTAAGATAATTAGGAATATTGCTAGGAATATTTCTTGATGCAGAATTTAAGATAATCAATTATGATTCGATGATGTTTAGATGTGCCTTAGATTAGGACTTCGATGTTGATTTCGTTCGAATTGTTGATATAGGAGATTAATGAACTTATAGCCCATTTTTGGGGTATTATAGTTACCATGACATATATTTGTTATGCCATCCCGTGCTTTGTTTGTTTGTTGTTCATTGGTGCATGGAACCCATGAGCTACATGGCATCCTTGATTTGCTGTTGTATCTATGGTTTAGACACCATTGATGTTGACATCAATGTTTCAATTTTCTTGACACAACCCATAAGCTATTCACTGGTGCTTTTGTTGATTACTTGCTAGGGGATGTTGGCCCATATTCAAAAGCTGAGGGTTGATGTGGGTGTCGAAGCCCCCATAGGTTCCAAATTTTGATGTTTCCATTTTGATAAAAGAGCTTGGATAAACTTTCTATGATCTTTTTTTTTGTAATGTAAAGATATGTTTTCCTATTGAGGCACTATTATGGTCATGTTAGTGTTTCATTGTTTAGAATGGAGGATAAGACCTTTGATATTTTGTCTTCATGGTTATTTGTCTCTATGTAGGTTGTAGAAGTTATGTTTTATATTGCTATATTTGTAATCTTGCATTTTATTTATTAATACATTGAAACATTTACCAATAATAAATAGTAGAATATAGGCTAAAGGGGCAAAGCACCAATGCAAATCTTTTGCAACACTTTAAAACCTCTTTGAACAACTTTTGCAACACCGTGAACTCTTCAAACTCAAGGATTTATCACTTTCTTAACAACATATACAATGTACGATAGACCCTTCATGTTGGAAAGGTGAAAAAACATATGAAGTGACTAAGACATAAAGTGTAATGTTCAAATTCTACCATGGGAAGCACCTACGTGGATTTTTATAAAGGCACATATTTTCCTATGGATGTATGAATTTTCAAGAAGAAAGAAATGGTATAGAAAGACTCCTTCTAGACTAGATTAGAACCAAATAGAAAGTGTAGCATTCAAGATCCAAATAGAAATAGTTCACATATGGGTCTGATAAAAGCACATACATCCTAGATTTCCCATAATTTAACCATTATGAGGGGAATTAGCTATAATTGGTACAATTCATCTTCTATTCTAAAAATATGTAGAGGAGTAAGAGACATACATGATTCACAAGTTTCTGGATAAATGGAAGATAAGGAGACCGACTTAAGTAAATAGGACCTGTATAAAAATTATTAGCATAGAAAAACTTTATAAGAAGCTAAAGAAAGGTTAAAATTAAATGGTCTTGGTACTTTATTAAGATTAAGCATGCTAATGCCAAACAATAGGTTGCACATCAAAAATTCCATAGAATGCATTCCCTTGTTGAACATAGGGATTTTTCATAAAGATAAACAATGGGACCTCTAAGAGATCTCTTCTTTTTCACTATAGACCAAGGTTTTAATAGATCTATTCCCTTTTTTTAATGTGCTAGAGACATGATCATTTAATTATGATATTGGTTGTAACCACTTCCATGCTGGAGATTTTTTATATCATTAATCTTTGTGTCTGTGGCATGGGCATCAACTATGCTTTACTCAAATAAATCACCATCATGTGACAAAAACTTATTAATCCCCTTCACAACAAGTGATATTTTTTCTACCACACAACACCATCTTTTCTTTAAAATTGATCCTAGGATGTCCTTTCCAAAAATATTTTATCATGTACTGCATGGAGCCAGACTGTTTGAAATATGGGAGAATATGTTGACACATGTCATGTAGGTCAACACTCTTAGGAATGGTTCTATGATAGCATCTTAAAGTTTTTCCAAGATTCCACATGTCCTAGACCTAGGTGTATGAAGAAGTGTCGAGTTTGAAAACCCAAACAATTGCACGATGCTACCACATGCTCAAACCAAGGGATGTTTCAAGGAAGACTTTGTTTGTTGAGAATATTTAATTTGGGAAGTCGACTATTGTAGAAGATGTCTGCATATGCTAGATCCTCAAAATACATTAAGATTTGTTCTCTTATACAACATGTTAACCATTATTCAAATTTGTTTGCACTTCAATTGACCCATAATGACTAAATAGAAAGAAAAAATGTCTTAATCCAAAATTACAATTAAAATGTAGAAAATAAAGCATCATTTTTGCCAATCACAAAAAAATAAACTAATTCAAACTACAAATTTGTCCTTTATGGCTGGATAAATATAGAAAAAGTCAAGATTGACTAATAAAAATAAAGTTGAAGATAAGATCAAAGTATTTATTGACATCTTATTGAAATAATTTAATCCACATACTAATCATTACATTAATAACAAAGAAATCACTAATCATTAAAATGTACTAAAATATTGATGAAGTGTTGATGTCATATGATAATACTTTGATTCTCTTTAATGATAACCCCTATCTCTCTTTTCTTTGCAGGTTTTGGATCACAAGGAACACACTGGATTCATACCCAAGTAAAAAATTCATCACTTCAGGCAATGTTTGGTACCCTTATTATTTATGTTCATCCTCTTATGTATGCATGTACTCTTGCATATTCTTCTGAAAGTTGGCTATGATCACAGTCTGTGTGAGCCCAGATGATTTTATCTTTTAATTGCTTTCCTTGTTTAGTATATACAAGTTATTTGGAATATATATACATGTAATCTTTAGATGCAAAAATTTATTTTCCTTTACATGTATCTTTTCATGAAATGAACACAAATTAAATAAGATCATCTAATAATGCAAACTAGGGTACTGTAGTCACTCATCTAGTAATTAGGTTACCAAATTGGAATGGACATGAAAAATATGGTAACATGAACCATTACTAAAGTTTGAACATAAGTCTAAAAGTCCCCAAACCTATTGTTCTATGTGTCCTTATTGCCTTCGTAATTTTGGTTCAACCCCTATAGGATGCCCAAGCCTAGAGGCCAAGGAAAGTACCCAAGAGCACTTGAAAGAAAGATGAATGAAACCATTGTCCTTATGTGGGTAAACCCATATAAGTGTTCTTACACCCACGTGATTATAAACAAAAAAAAAAGAAAAAAGAAAAGCTCATTTCTAATTTTTGTGATCGAGCTGTGTGTGTGAAGAGGGCCCTAACTATGGTAGTTGCAACTTTGCACTGGAATTTTTCTGTAAACTCAAGCTTCAAATTGGAAGCTTTGGGCCTTTTGATCTCTCTATGCTGATTCAAGGTAGGCATTCAAGTTTCACTCCTCATATTCTCTGCATTCTTTGATGTTTATGTGTATTTGTTGTAGATTCAAATGGCATTGTATTTCACTGGTTTTATGCCATGTCTTTTTTATGACCCGTGAGATTTGAAGCTAGGGAATCCATTTATTACTTATTTTCTCACTGCTTGGGGCCCGTGAGTTTTGATATGGGCATACATGATGTAAATTTGGTCACTATTTTTCCTTCTCTAGGTACAACCTGTGAGTTATAGACTAGGGCATCATGTTGGATTTGTTTACTCACATGTTGTGCTCACTGCTTCAGCACGCCACTATACATCTGTTCACTATTACACCTAGCTTCTTGAATGATTAGAAAGCCTGTGATTGATATAGGGAATCATTTGATATGTGTTTAATTGGATTCTCTGGTTATATTTCTTACTGCTTTTAGAGCCCGTGATCCTCATATGGCATCATTGATTTGTTGGTTTTTTTATGCTCATTGTTTGCTCACTAATTATGTAGCTCGTGATCTTGATCCTTTGAAGGCTCGTACCCTACTTAGGGAATCACTGCCACCACTATTTTTTGGTATTTTATTAGAGCCCGTCAGCTATAAGCCAAGGCATTACTTGTTGTGTTTAATGCTCACTGTTTGCTTGGCATTTGGCTACCATGACATATATCTATTATGCTAGCCTATGCTTTGTTTGTTTTTTGTTCATTGGTGCATGGAACCCGTGAGCTATATGGCATCCTTGATTTTTTGTTGTATCTATGGTTTAGACACCATTGATGTTGACATTAATGTTTCAATTTTCTTGACACAACCCGTAAGCTATTCACTAGTGCTTTTGTTGATTACTTGTTGGTGTTGTCTTAGATTGGTATCTCCATTTGATATCGGCATGCTGCCATTAAATACTCTGTTGGAATCTTGGGGCAGCGCTCTTAATATTAACTCTTGTTGTGTCATTGGATCAATTCTTTCAAAGGCCCATGCTCATGCTATGGTACCACTATTAATCTTCATTTGATTCATTTCTCTACATGGTCTTACCATGGTGTTGTGTTTATCACCATTTGGTGGCTGCATCTTGTGACTCTGTGGAATTGATGTTCCATTGTTTTTGTGATGCCCACCTTTTGAGTATGGCTCCTCTTTAATGCATTATTGATGATAAAAATTTCATTGGCTCAAAGCACATAGAATGTGGGTAGCTTCATTACTTCATTAGATCTGTACCTTTGTTAATTTCACTAGCATCATGCAGCTTTCTTACTTATCCTTTAAAATGCAAATTCAAATATACTCCATGCCATAACATTAATGTATAGATAATGTGGATTTGTGTACCTCTTTATTTTGATCTAGCTTACTCACTACATACAATGGGGCCTCCTTGGGGCTGCCAACCATGTTGTGATGTTATGATCATCTCTTGAAATCCATGATGTACTCCTCCCTTAATATGTAGATTTGATGCTTTTCTCCTCTAATTTGATGATGATGTATGCCCCTTTCATTGCTTACTCATTTCTTACTCATGACTGCTCATGACTACCTTGTGTTGATGGGCATGGTGTGTGACTGTTGTGGGTGCATGATTTGGAAATGATGTCATAGAAACACCAGATGAAACAACAACATATGGTGTTGTTGTTGCATTGTTTGAATGATGCAGTCACAATAGTGACTCACTAGGTGTTCATAGAGACATAAATGCAACAATGCCCTAGCTCTCAAATCTCGTGGGTCATCAAGCATTTCAAATGCAAAGATGTAAACAATGTCAGTATTAACATTCATATTGTTCCATTAAATCAAAAAATGCCATCAAAATTAAATTGATTTAATCAGAAGACAAAGCTTGAATGCCTACCTCAAGTCATGGCTGCCATATGAAGATCAAATGCTAAGGAACTATGTTATAAAATTTCAAGGCATGAAATTTTATAACTGTACATATATAAAATTTCAAGGCATGAAATTTGACCTCTAATTTGACCTTGATAATGTCCCCTGCATTACTTATGCTTGATCATGATTGCCTTGTGTTGATGGGCATGGTGGGTTAGTGTTGTGGATGCATCATTTGGAAATGATGCCATAGCAACACCATATGGAACAACAACATCTGGTGTTGTTGCACTATTTGGATGATGCAGTCACAATAGTGATTCACCACATGTTCATAAAGACATAAATGCTTACTTCTTCTTTCAGTATTGATCTCCTTTCTGTGCTTCCATGCTTTCTATCTTTTCTATTATGTCTTCATGGTATGAATGCTCCATGGAAACTACTTCTTCATTGAGCTTACAATTCTTAGACTAGTGCTCCTCCTTGAGGCTGTCAGGGTAGCTAGAAACTCTGTGAGAATAGGGCTTCTGATAACCCTGACGGGTTCAATGTAGGGCTTCATTTGGATTCTAGCAAATATACACTGCACATGTTCCTGAGTGCACATTTTCTGTAGCATAGTTCCTTTTAGAAGTGTATGGATTGACTATGCACATGAATAATTGAAGATGAGGATCAGTAATAGGGTGCCAAGCATTGCTTAGATCCTTTCGATCTAACCCCATCTTTTCCTTCTTTGCAGGTTCTGGATCATACAGGAGCATAGTGGATTGAACCTCGGGTCAACACTTCATTACTTCATGCAATGTCTAGTACCTTCATTATTTATGTTAATCCACTTATGTATGTTTGCATTCATTCACATTCTTCTAAAAATTGGCTATACTCATATTCTTCTTGTGTTTGAGTCTTCCAACTATGATCAATTTAATGTTGTGAATCTTGATATAGAATTCAATATCAACCTGTCATATATCCATTCCAAATGATATAACTCCATTTGAATAAACATACATGCCAACAATTTGACAAAATGTCCATATGAAATCTAGAGAAATACATTAATTTTTATATTGAATTCATGATTTATAATTCAGTTGTAGCAACTCAATGTGTTTAAACTCAAGAATACCCCTTACTTGGTTTCCTACAAAGCGTTTGGCAAAATCTATTAGAAAATTAAAAGTTTGGTCGAAGTAAGTGTATACATGAAGGATGAAACACAAATGAAGCTAATGAAAGGAGGCATCTCTAACAAGAATTGCCCTTTTGAGAGTATATGATTACAATGTGGGGGAGTTGAAGAAAATATATGTACAATTATAAAACCTAAAGTTAAATTTACAAAGTAACATATCATTTATAAATCTATCGTAACATGTCATTTTTTGCTTGACATTTTTTGTCACAACTAAAGAGTTCTCACCATGAGAAAATAGAGGGACCATTTTCTATCAAAACCATATGTGTAGATATAAACATTACGTACATGTCTAATTTTTTTTGCAGATATACACATTAAGGATCATGTCAGATAATACAAGGGAATTCAATCAAAATAGGGAGACAATCACTAGATTGTTGTCTAACTTTCAAAGAGAATGTGATGAAAAATGTTATTGTCCATGCAAGAGTTGTAATGACTTAAAGACAAGAAGCATCAAAATCAAAACAACAAAGAGACATTGTAGGGATGATGGTCACATTGAAGGGGGGTTTGATTATCATCTAGTGGTAAGTTGTTTGTTATATTTTTTTCACAATTAATATACATATGAACCATGGAAGGAGGTTTGACTATCACATTGAAGGGGGGTTTGATTATCATCATTTTTATATAGGTCGATCTCCCCATTGTGAATATTGAGGAACATGGAGGTGTGAGTATTAAAGTTGGAGATCATGATCCCATGGAAGATGATGATCATGTGCTAAAAAAATATTTGAAGATGATGGTATGAATTCATTGATCATTGACACATTTGGTACTGGTGCTATTGGTTCCGCTAATGATGATGGTGATGATTATGATGAGGATGACATTGACATCATCCATGATATACCTCTACTTGAAAAGGTGAACACATCCCTTTATGAAAGCTCCCAATCTACTCTTCTCTTTGATGTATTGTTGGTGAATTTGAAGGTTATGAATGGTTTATCCAACATAACAATGTTACGTATGCTAAGGTTTGTCATATATGTCATTATAGTCTATAAAAGGTGAAACATGTACCATTAAGATTGTTTATAGTAATGACTTATATTTTTTGTTGTAGATTGATAGGTGAGTTTCTGTTACCACCATCAAATGTTCTCCCTCACTCGTACCGATAATTATGTGCCACCATGAAACATATTGGAATGGAGTATCATGCAATAGATGCTTTTCCCAAAGATCATATTATTTATCATAAAGAACAAAAAAATGTAATAGAATTCCCTAAATGCCATACAAGAAGATATCAAGATGATCAAATGACAAAAAAGGTGTCTAACAAGGTTCTCCATTACATCCCCATTATTCCACGTCTAAAATGATTATTCAAGTGCAATAGCTTGACATAATTTATGGATTACCATGCATGCAGTAGGAGTCGAGATGACATTGTTTGAATGTTTGTGGATGGTTCATCATTTATGGACATAGAAGAAAAATGGCCACACTTTAAAGAAGAACCTCAAAATCTCAAGCTTTCTCTAGCAGCAGACGGTGTCAATCCATATGGAGAGATGAGATCTATTTACTTGGTGTGGCCTATTTTTGTTATCAACAATAACCGTCCTCCATGGATGTCAATAAAGAGGGATCACATTATGTTGGCAATGATTGTTCTAGATATTTTATTATTTTATAGTTATCTACATGTAATTATAAGTCTTGAAGTAAAATGGCCACAATAATTATTTGATGTTGTTAATTCAACTAGGTAAGTACCAAGTGAAAGATATGAATGTATATATTGCACCTCTTATTGATGAGTTATTGGTGTTATGGAATGGTTTCACTATGTATGACATATCTAGACTAATTGAAAAAAGATAATTTCAATTCCATGTAATGCGTGTATGGATAATTCATGATGCTCCAGGGTTGAGACATTTATGTGGTATGTTATGGTGAATTCTAGTTGTATGCGATAATTCTAATTCTAAAAATCTACATATTTAATCCAATTGTATCGTTATCTTGTAGGTCTTCAAACAAAGGAAAATTTTACATGTCCAATGTGTGGTTCAAATATGAAATCTTGTCATTCCAAAAGTTTAAGAAAACAGGTGTTTGATGAGTATAGACACTTCCTCCCTAGAAATCATAAGTATTGAAGTGTGGAAAAACATCTTTTCAATGGGAAAGAAGAGACTACATCAAAGCCTCGAAGAATGACACCTCACCTATGGAAATTGAAACATAATATAATTCAAGGTAATATCGTTCCATCTAATGGTTGATGTTTGAAAATTATATATTTTGATTGTGTTTTGTTGACAAATTTTGTAGTTGATGATCTTGAAGGTCGTGAAGGCATCACTGACTACCTTCCAAAGGGACTAAAATGTTATCCCAGAGAATTTAGTAGGTTTCTCTAATATGAGCAGCTACAAATTGTGCATTTATTTGATACTATGCATATTGGAAAGAATGTAACAAAGACACTATGGAAAATATTGGATAGAATGCATGACAAAAAAAAAACTTGACAAAATTTGTAGTGGCATTCATGATTCCAATCATGCAATGAAAAATATCATTGAATCAAATAGAAATGGAGACTAGATTAATGCAAATGCTCTTCCTTGGTTATTAAAAGAGCAATAAAGTAATGCCATAAAAGAAGTCATACGAAAAATTTGATTTCCTATAGGATTTTCTATGAATATAAGCAATCTCATATCAAACAAAAGTGATTTTGGGTTAGGGATGAAAATGTATGATTGTCATACCTTCATCAAGGTAAGTCATTGTCTTTTGTATTTATAATATATTTGTATAATTGTATTCAATTTTCATTGTATGAAATGATCAGTTGACAATTGTTGTAGTATTTGCTACCCCTATCACTCCTAGAGAACTTCAAAAATAATATCAAACAAGTGATATATGATCTTGGAAAATACATGAGGTAAAAAGTGATATTTGTTCAATATATCAAACAATAATATCAAACAAGTAATATATTGTAAAGTCTCGTATTTATATATTTTTGTGTCTTGAATCCCTTGTAGGTGGTTGTCATCTAAAGAAATCCATAAAGAAGATATAAAATATTGGAAGAAAAGAATTTGTCGACTAATGTGTGAAATGCAAGTGTTTACCTTCAACTTTTTTCAATGCACAAGAACACTACCTCATACACCAAGTTGAGGAGATTGAATTGTGTGGACTTGTACATGCTAGGTCAATGTGGATGGTTGAGAGACACTTGAAATTTTTGAAAGGTTTGGTACAACAAAGAGCACATCCTGAGGGTTCTATGGTTGAGGGATATATGGTATACCAGATGATAGTATACGTTACTCAATATCTTCCTAATCTTGCAGCAAAGACCCATATAGATTTTAATTGGGATCTCGACTCCATTAAAAAATTTGAAGGGGAGTACTTGGTGGGAAATGGTAGATTTAGGAGAAAGGTAATAAATTATGAGATGTTATTGTAGTTAATTAATTCTTAATCTTAAAAATAAATCTGTTGTAAGGCATCTATTTACTTTTGTACAGTTGCTAAAGAG
This sequence comes from Chamaecyparis obtusa, assembly GCA_027943335.1. Taxonomy (NCBI): domain Eukaryota; kingdom Viridiplantae; phylum Streptophyta; class Pinopsida; order Cupressales; family Cupressaceae; genus Chamaecyparis; species Chamaecyparis obtusa. The sequence continues at coordinate 419,600 of BSBK01005141.1, read as the reverse complement.
TGGGATGCAATACACTTGTTTATTGCAAACAATCAAGATTGGATGATGGTATGGATTGAATGATGTCAACATTATGGTCATAGATTAAAATGGGAATCTGTGTCTTCATTGGTTATACAAGCTCATCGTAATGGAGATTCTAATGTTACACAAAAGGAAATAGATTTATCATCTAGTTTAAGAGATCACCATGTACTTATAAATTTGTTAATTAATCAACCGTATGTTTTTCAACTCGTGATGCAATAATTTATACATGTTTGACATTATTTTAGGTGAAACACCACAAGGCTATGTTATGCAATGGTTATAAATTTTCCATCAAAAAGTTGGATGACACGAAGAGAACTTGTGATTCTGGAATAAGTGTAGTCTTCCAGGCGACTAATATTTCATCTAGAAACTACTTACATCCTCGAGAGTCACAAAATTGATACTATGGTATTTTGGTTGATATACTTGACTATGACTTTAATTCCTTCAAATTAGTTCTCTTCATTGTGAAATGGTACAGACTATGACTCAATCAAAATGATCCTGATAGAACTATTATTGAACATGACAATGGATTTCCAATGATTAATACAAAGTTGTTTGAGCTAGTTGGAGAAGAGCCCTATGTTCTTCCAAGCCAATGTGAGAAGGTATTTTACTTAGAGGTTCCACATAAACCAGGTTGGTCATTTATTGTTAGACATTATCCAAGAGGAAGGTCGATAAAGTATAATGTGATGGAAGAAGAAGATACTGAGGAAGATGAAGAAGTGGAAGATGATGTAGATGATGATCACAATCGAGAGTTAGTCGAAGAAGAATATGAAGATGAAGAAGATGACGATGATGCTACTACTGATGACGATGATGATGATGACAATGATGATGATGTTGATGATGATGATGATGATGATGATGATAGTGGTGGTGATGATGTCATCAATGATGATGAGCTTGATGATGAGATGGATGAAGAAGAATATCAATGACATGAATGAAATATATAATTATGCTAGATGTTTGGCATGTTTTAACGATTTGTTTGGGTTGAAATCTGCACTTTTTCTACTAATATGCTTAGGATTTCATATTAATGGTATTTTTGGTTTTAGCGTGAATATCTAACTACTCTTATTCACCTTGTTTTATATGTCCTACTTATATCTTTGATCTTTTGTTAAGAGAAATTTCATTCTAAAATATTGTATTTAATCTCTATATGCTTAAACAACCTCACTAGTTAAGACTATTCTCATTTGTAGTGGGCATGACAAGAATCAAATCACTTGAAAGACACCAGTATTTAGACATGCACAAATTAGTGACGTGATTAAGGAAATTACCTTTCTTTATCATTTTCTGGGGTATTTTTGTATATCAATACATTTAATCTAAATACTATATTATGAGATTTGCTTTTGATAATTTTCTATTTCCTTGCACATCAATGATGTTAAATCACAGGGGATTCTCTTTGTTCCCTGCAATGGAGTGAGCTAATTCTAAAAGTATAAATAGATAATTTTAACAATGTATAATGTCCTTCACAAGATGTAATAAAAATATTGGCAAGGCATGTGAACTATTTGATGAAATATAATGATAGTTGTGTCTCATGCAATGCTAAGATGTTCAGTTATATGCAATGTTGAGATATTCAAAATATTGTAGGATAAATAGATAATTTTAACAATGTATAATGTCCTTCACAAGATGTAATAAAAACCATGGAGTGAACTATGTTTGTCTAATTATATAACTATTATCTTTTGCCAGGTATCCCACACACTCTCATGGATTGTCAGGTATAAGTCAATACACCCCATAGAGATTAATGTCTTTTACCATTTGTAAAATATCTCTCTCATTGCCACATGTCTCTCTCAATCATAAAGTGCAGGTACTGGTGAATAGGTATTTGTCATATTTTTCTTCCTCGAGCGAGGAAAATGTAGGAATGGAAGAAGAAAGTGAGACATTTAGTATGTCTAAATCAAGGAGATCGACTTGAGGTTAAAAGATCAGAAAGAAATTCAATAAATGCATGGAATTTTTGCTTGCTCAAGGGGGGTCATGTTCATATGATGATGAGAGAAAAGGCAACTCTGAGGTGCCCTTTAGGTACAAAAATCTACAGAAACAATGGGTCCCTGATGAACTTCCTTCGATAAAAACTAATTTTTGTGTTAGAGAGAGGATATATCACATAGCACCATCTTCATTACATGGTTTGGGCCTATTTTCCATGGATGGTATAAAGGTCTCTTAAAAAAAAGTTGTTGAATTGATGGAGCATGTTAGACCTTGTTATGATTACAGTAGTTGGATGCAGATTGTTAGATATAAAAAAAGTATGTGTAGGTATGCACTCGCGACAAATTATATACAACAAAAAGTCAGTGAACAAAGTAAAATAGTAGCTATATACATTGAGGAAAGGTCAAAAGCATCAGGGAATATTGTAGATTTTATAAATAGTACACGACCTGTGTCAACTAAGAAGCAACCCAATTGCATACTTGAGGCACGCGAGGGAAATCACATATTTGTATGTGCGATCAAATCAATATGTGGAGGCAAAGAGATACTTATCGATTACAATTTGAATCGCATAGATGCAAAAAAACCCAATATCATGGATGAGGTGGTACGCACTATGCACCATTTAAAATTGTTTAAAAATTAATAAACTATCTCTTCTTTTAATTGAAGCATTCTGATAATTGTCTATTATTCAACATCACTTAGAATAAGAACACGTGTTTTAACATGTCTCAATGTTTTTTTTTTGAAATACAGGGTGATAGTATGTATCAACAACCACACGATACATATGGCGATGATGGTTCTCATGGGACTTCTTCTTCCTGACAGGTAAAACTCATTGTTTTTGTACAAATGCACATATAAGAAAAATGTTAATGCATATTTTTTATTATGTTTTATTCTTCACTAATATTTTGGATTGCTTTTAAATAAAGTTCTAATAATATTGTTGTCACAAATGAGTGTTGATCAGAAAAAGGGAAAGGAAAAAGTAGTCCATGAGGAGTTGTAGGATGAGCAGGATCCATTCATTTTTTATTTTTCATTAGATGTTGATCCTGTGGCTGCATTGCAAAAGGTCCTTCGTGCAATTTCAAGAGAGTTAACTCGATTGGCAGGTATTCAACCTCAAGCTCCTAAAATACTAATGAGAGATGATGAGTTGGCTCACCATGTTCGGAATTATACAGTAAGTATTAATGTAGTTTTTAATTATAATAAAAGTTCAATAATGGTTTTTATAGTATACTCTTTTATTTATGTCATTAACTAAAATACATGTGTTATTTTTACAGAGGATGCAAAAAACATTAAAGGGTCGTGCCTGAGATGCAGATACTTTAGGTGGTTCAAGTAGATTGCATGTTCTATCCTCCACTTGTGTTTTTCTCGAACAATTTTTTTTTTTAATAGCTCTAACAATCTTTTCCATATTTTTTTATGCTCTAACAATCTTATTTTTCAGCACCTACTATTGATCCTATGTTGAGTATGACACCTGCTATAAGGATCAAAACCACAGAGGGACAGCCACCTGCAATGTCGACAACATGTAGCATGGCCATAGATGCGATGGCAATGCCTATTATTGGTAAGTAGATTCCTTTTTTTCTCTCTCATTTATCATGTGTTTATTTCACTTAAACTATTCTTTCTTAAGGGGCATTTTGTAATATTGGATTCATTTTATGTAGGAGGTGATGAGGAAATTCCTGGATGTACTCATGTTAGATGTACAGGAACAGTAGAGAATTGTGATCAATTTCTCGTGAACATTGAAGATGGACTTCCCGTGAGAGTAGCCCAACTTCCAGGTACTTTAAAGATTGATCCTTTCTTTTACTATACAAACTTATACTCATAATGTAATGCACTAACCCCCTGTGCAGTCCCTTGCGATAACTAATAATTCCTTTATTATTTTGCAAGGAATAATCTATTTTATGAGAAACTTAATGATGAATGTTTGCGCATTTTTGGGCCAACCATACACACATGGTATCATATTTTGATTTCATTGCTAGATTCGATTTCCTTTCATGCACTTCTTGAAGTATATTAAAAGGTACCTTCACTTCATTTATGAATCTAACAATTTTTTTTTCTTAAAAGGTGGCAATTACAAGATAAAGAGTTAAAGGATAAACTCATTGACTCTATGGTAAAACTTTTTGGACCGAACGTCTTTCAAAGACTTAGGCTCCTTGAGAAAGCAGGCCAAAATTTGAAGTATATTAGGGACAACTACAAGACCCAAATAGAACACAACCCTTATTATGAGTGGCCCCCTTATGTTCCTATTAATGAGTGGGAGAATCTTCAAAGGGATGCACTTGAGAGAGGTGCAAGACATGGTGGACAAATAGTATCACCCAAGGAAAGAAGGTACGTGATAATATTAATAATAAAATTATGTACTATTTATTCTTTGTACTTATGTGATCTAACATATTTCAAACATCACATAGGTTTCCTGACACATAAAAGGAAACAAAAGCAAGAAAAAAAAAGCACGGGCAACACAAGCTCGACTCGGGTGGATATTCAAAACTTGCTGCATGAATTGTAAGTAATAGTAAATGAAAAATCGTATGCAAATATTTATAAATTGTAATCAATTTAGTTTTGATGAAATTCACTACAATAAAAATTCATGATACCAAGAAAAAATTGTAGGGCTTGGACTTCAAACAAAAGATTTCAGAAGAGGACAAGAAAGTAGGCTACAAACAAGGCTATACATTCATGGCTGAACAATTCTAATCAATGAGTGCGCAAGGTTCTTCTGGTGGATCTGTCGATTAGGTAAATAAGCCAATTGATTTTTGTTTCAAGTTGATACTTTACCAATTACTGTATTTGATGTTAAGTTCCAACATAAAGTGAATATATTTTTTTAAAGTAAGGAAACAATGATTATATATTTGTTTAAAACTTTAAAGTGAATATATTTATATGTATTAAACTAAATGATTAACATTTCTCAGTATTTGTCTTGTATTTATATGTATATATTATCAATAAATACACTAATTATTTACATTGGAATGCAGCCTGCCGATCTTGAAACACCATCTGAGCACGACAGAGGAGTCGATTCGAATGTGCATTGTAGTACTCAAGGTATACATTTTCTATTCAAATTTTGATTATTGATTTATTAATACACGTAAACATTTTAAATTGAATTTGGCGTAGTAATAAAAAATTAATTATAATGTGTTGGGATTAATAAAACATTTTGTATTGTAGTTGCAGGGGATGTAGAGGTTGTTCCCGATGAGCGTGTTGAGGTTCAAGCCGCTGGGCAAGAAGATGTGGTTGGAAAAGGTAAAGAGTGTCATGTTTATATTTTTTAAAGTACTGAAATGCTTGTAACAATTATGATAATATGTTTTTAAATTAACCCCAATTATGATAATATATTTTTAATTTAACCCTTTTATTTGTTATTGTAGAGGACCCGCCTTTGCAAAGGACAGTGAGATCACTTGCACGGGCAAGAAGAAATGATGATGCAGAGATGGATATGCCTCTGCAACAATATAGGGAAGCAGAAAAAAAAAGGTAAAAAAAGGAATGATTCTCATTTATGCAACTTATTTGATAATGACTGATGTTTATGTCTCGATGTTTTAATCTTGTGTTAATGAATGTTATGATGTCTTAATGAATGCTAATGAATTCATGTTAATGAATGCTAATTAATCTTATGTGTTAAAGAATGTTGTGATAATTCATGAATGTTACATTTTATTAATAGATGAATGAAATAATGAATTTTATATGTTAACAGGGAATTTAGAGTGATGTTAATGAGACCAATAATGGTCATTTAAATATGTTTTTCTTATATTTTGGATTGTATGTGAATCCTTCTATAAAGGATTAAAGAATTGTAAGCCTTAATGGCATTTGGGGGATAAAGTGTACCTTGGGGGTCATTTGTGGATCCTAAGGTTGATGACAGGTTTAATGACCTATAAAGTTCCATAATGTTTTTAATGTGGCCAATAGATCCTTTTAAAGTTGTCAAGAGCACTAAAAGTGGCTAAATGATGTAATTGCCTAAAATTGGCAAAATAGGCCTAAAAGGCTCATGTATGGGGTTTAAGAGTGATTTAAGGGTTTTGAGTATTAGGATAGAGTTAGAATATCCTTTTTAAAAGTCTAATACAATGCAAAAATTTAAGGAGTGGTCTAATTGACAACCATGTTGTCAACTAGACAACAATATTAAACAAAAACTATTGCAAACAGTCACAACTGACTATAACCGGTTAAAGGAAGTTGCAAACTGGTTGGGAAATGGTATTTGGGTAGTGTAGGCATGATTTTGATAAAAGGGGAGTGTAGGGGAGATATCATCACAAGTCCATTTTTTTGTGGGGTCTAGCTCCTATTAATGCTTGGTCAAATTTGCATGTTTCTCACCTGTGCATATACCTTCTCTGGTCAACTCTTATATGCACAGGTCAAGGCTGATAAACTCTAATCTCCTATTTGTATCTATATGTTATCAAAGTAGTTCCATTGAGAATATTTTCTACTTTAGACATCTCAATTGTTAAAGAAACTATCATTTCAATTTTGATTCATTGGTTGTGTGACTAGAGAATACTTTGCATGATTGCATTTCTCAAATCATTACTGGAAATTTTTTGAACATATCTAAATGGAATACTTTGTGCCTTACATACTTAAATGGAATACACCAAGAAGTACCAAATGATGAATGCTCAATTTTAGTAATGGCAAAGCATTAGAACCATTCATTTCTAGAAATTCATTTTTTATAGTCTTAATGATTTTTCTATAGTCCTAATAATTTTGAACATTGTTGAAAAAGCATGTTTCTTTTTTTGATTATTTGATCGATCCTCTCACCTTTCCTTACTTTGTAAATTCCATTGTCCCAATCAAGTTTTGCAGTATCTGTATCTGCCATTAGAGCCACTTCATATGCACAGGTGATGAACATGCATATTTTCCTAAGCACTACTGGGAGCTGACCCAACAACACATGTCCCTTTTTTATTTCACATGTCTGTGCTTGGTGACATGATTTTGAACATTGTTGACAAAGCGTGTTTCTTTTTTTAATTTTGGGGTTCCACATTGTTTGTTGCTCTTGATAAAATAGGCCTTGAATTTGAATTTTTGTTCACTATTTTATTTTAGCTTGATATTTCATTCATTTTTCATATACACAGAGACTACACATGCTGATAAAAATGAGCTATTTGATTTAGGTTTACTGTTCATGATTGTAAGTGGTCAATATTTTTGATGGTACTCCTTGGTGTATTCCATTTAAAAATAATCATGTTTCTATGACTATGATAAATGTCCCTTTGTGTTGAGAAAATTAGAGTTGAGATTAACTTGATTGGCAGATATTCGACCTCAGACTCCTCAAATATAGATGAGAGAGGATGAGTTGATTCACTTGGTTCAGAATTATACAGTAAGTATTAATGTAGTTTTTAATTATAAAAAGTTCAATAATGGTTTTAGATGTTAATTATGACAATCTCTTGGTTTCAGGCAATGCAGAAGGAGGCACCTAGTTCAATATGCAATCTCAATTCATATGCATTGGATATTAGGTGGAGCTGAAAAATGCAATAGGTTTTCATTTTTGATAGAGGTCTTTAATTAGGTATTTTAAGTTATAGACCATCATGAACATCATAATTTTGACTCTTATAGGCAAGAGTAATGTCCTCAACATGCAAGAAAATCAAGACTTTCAAAACATTCTTCTTGATGTGTGTTATGTGAGTGTTCAAACATTGCAATAAATTTCCAAAAATACTTTCAAAACATTCATAATACCATTCAAAACATTCCAAAATATTTGCAAAACTTTTCAAAAGTTCCCTAAACATTCATTGGTCACAAACACCTTGATTCAAAACCATTATGAACATGAAATTTTAGAACATTTGCCTTGGAGCCTTGTTCAAATTCTAGAGTAATCTTTTGCATGATTAATCCTCATTTTTCATCCTCATTTCATACTCATTTTGCAACCTTTGTATACATTGCATTATCTTTCCTTTCTTGGCATTTACAATTTCAAGTCCTTACATTAAGTTATCCTCGTTCTATTCCTATTACATTTTGCATTTAGAACCTTCAAAAGCTTTTGCAAAATTTTAGAAAAGTCCAAATTTTAGAGTCTCTCCTTATGTTGTTGAAAAAAAGATCTTGACTTAGTCCCAATATCCCTTTTATCAAAAATTATCCTCTTGTCCTTTTGTCAAACTCCATCTTTGTCATGTTGGATTTGACCTAGTCACTTTTATCAAATTGTCCTTGTCCTTTTGATACCTTTTAAAGTCAAGATCCCTATTCAATTTTCTAAGGTTATACCCTTAGATTTGTATTTTCTAGAGGTTTTGTCAAATTCCAAAAATTCCAAAAAATATAGTTTGCATAATTTGCATTTTCAAAGTTCAAATTCCAAATTTAAAATCCTAAGTTGAATTTTCATATCATTTCAAACAACCTTCAAAATCCAAAATCAAGTTGCATTTTCATATCCTTTCAAAAGCCCTTCAAAATCCAAAAACATAGTTTCATTTTGCATAATCATTCAAAACCCCCAAAATCCAAAAACATAGTTGCATTTTGCATAATCATTCCAAATCCTAAAAATCCACTTTTTTTTTTGCATTTGCATATCTTCCTAAGTTGCATTTTCACATCATTTCAAAAAATCTTTGCATACCTTAGGTTGCATTCCCAAGTTTTAGAAACCCTAAAAATCCAAAAAAGTTTTGTATTTGCATATCTCCTAAGTTGAATTTTGCATTTAGGTCATCATGTCAATTAGGCAACAAGGTTCCTATCAATCCATGTAGACACAAGAACACTTTGATCCTAGACAAGGTATACCTTTTCAAGTACAAGGTTGTGACCCAAATATCATGTACCTTTCTAGACAAGAGACCCAACAACCTTTTGACCCAAACACCATTTTCCCCTCAAGACAAGGGATCCAAAAACCTCCTAGTCCAAGACAAATGATACTCTCACATGATCAATCACATCAATCTCATACACACTTGATTAAAAAATTGATAGATGAATCAGAGGAAGAGATTAAGTTTGTGGAACAACAAATCCCAGCTTCTGAAAAGACTAGAAGAGATGCAACCAAACTCTGTAAATGTCGCAAAGATGATTTGGGTGAAATTAATATTAAAGCTATCATTGAAAGATAAAAAATACCAATACTTAGTTTACAACTAGATGAAGCATAGGCCAAGCTCAATCAAACCCAATCCAATCACCTTCAAGATAAAACTTTTTTCAACCAAGTCCCAAATCATGCTCAATTCAATCAAATCTCAAATCAAATGCCATGCCATCAAATTTTAAATCATTCATTCAACCAAGTTTCAAATCAAAGTTTTCAACTAGAGCATGGTGTAAATCAATGGGGACCTTCACCTATTTATGATCCAATATTTATTCCAATGCAACCAAGTGTCCCTCAAATAGTTTCACAACCTCTTGTGCCAATCATGCAAACAAGTCAAACAATACCAA